>JABWTJ010001116.1:0-126437 GCA_016801875.1 Solanum sitiens | reverse complement strand
TCTTAGGCTTACTTCGTTAGAAATCAAATCCACGCCCTTGGCTAACATATGCAAAACACTCATGGAAATATAGGTCATACCAAGTGCAATGTGAGAGTAGCATCCCATACTACCACTCCCACTTGGTACTCCTAATGGATTCCATTTACTCAAGTACTCCACCATAATCCTCCATAACACTACACCATAGTACTCATTCACACGGATTTCATGAAGGTACTCTTCTCCCATAGTAGGTATAGGTCACACCAAGTGCAATGTGAGAATAGCATCCCATACTACTACTCCCACTCAATGCTCCTACTTGGTAACTAATGTGGATTGAGCACTTCATGACATACATACACAATTTCAACAATACACAAGATAATTAGTTTCAAATCAATTCTTTTGTGGGAGTTAGCTTAACCGACAAAGACCATGAGAGCTAGACATGAAATCCCGATATTAACTTCTCTCGATGAGGGATCCTTACTTGCCTAGAGTCAGGTCCTGCTTTCCTTTAGGGGGGGCGGGGTGTTTTTCGTTTCATGGCCTTTTTTCCAATAGCAACCTAGCGGGCACATAGTTAAGGGGATAAGGAGATTGCCTACTAAGTCCTCACTTCTATACTAACGAGGGGTACTCATCTCAAGAGTTACTTGGATTACAACATCTCAACTAACGAAGTGCAATCACCTCCCCTTCATATCCTCTCGGTGCTAGGCATAACTCCACACGGATTTCTCAACATAATAGTCTATCTTAGAAAGCTCACTAGGAAATGGAGAGGTTGTTACTAGACACTACATCTCAACTCACGAAGTGTGTCCACCTCAAGATTTCCCCTTTTTGCTCAACTTGACATAATACAAATCTTAGAAGAGTGTGTGTGTACATGTGCACACCTTCCATATAAGCATCATTTCATTTTCATCAAGTTCTACTCATACTTTAACCTTGATTCATCAAGCTACACACTCTACATACTTCTCATGATCATATACTTCATTTAGACATAAACTAGGTCAAACATGCGATTCAAGCTACATCAAACAAAACATAAGACCCATTTCCAATATATCTTCATTTCACATATTAGACCTTCAAGGTCACATACTCAAACCATACTAAGTAACATCAAGTTCATCAATTAGCACCGCCACCCATAAGGTGGACCATACCACTCAAATAGCAATTCATAATAATAACTATACAATGAGAGCAACTCATCAACAAATCAAACCATCATTACCCATAAGCAATTTATCAATATTTCACCATATGAAGGCCCTTAGGGCAGTAGCTACACCAACATGACATACACAAGAAGACCGAAGTTCATACCTTACTCAAATCATGCTCACATAACCCATTTTCATGCCAAAAGTTGAAGTATGCATATACAAGAGTTTCATGGAGTTTTAACATCAAAACCATCTATTCAAACCAAGATAAATACATTTAAACCATTAGAACTTAGTTACAAGAAGACCCATAATAGAAATCAAAGTTTAGAAGAAGTTGAGTTTAAAACCTCTTTTTGAAATCCATTTTGGAAGTTGGCTTCTTGAATGGAAAGGTATTCAAGAATGGATACCATACCTTTATGAGAAAGAAACCCACGAATTTGAGGAAGAAACACGTCCAAAGAAGCCCTCCTTTCCTTCCTTAACCTCTAGCCTTCAATGGAGTCTTGGAGAGAGTTTCTTTAGAGAGAGAGATGAATTTAGAAGTGAGGGGGTCTTGTCTAGGTCTAGGGTTTAAAACTAACTTAATATAACCTAAAAACACCAAAATTATACACCTAGGGTCTTATAAGACTTGGGGTGTATTTACATAAAACACCCCAAGTTGGCAGCCTTAAGTCGTGTACTGGCAGGCCTCGTCGACGAGACCTCCTCGATGGACCGTCACGTTCACCACAGACCGTCATGGGGTCCCGTCGAGGAACACTTGGCTCCAACTAGAGCCTGTCCAAGTTCCCCTCTCTGTCACTCACGACGCCCTAGATCGACGGACCGTCCTGAGTGCGACGGACCGTCGCCATGGTCGTCGTGAGCCACTGATGGGCATACTTTGCCCAAGTCTTGGGCCCTTCATCTAGGGCCCCTTGTGGGTCCTACGTTGGGTCGTGCCCGGACGTCAAACCCCTAAATTAAGTCGTCTAGGTCTAAGGAACATCCGACACATGTTTCAAGTAAAACGAACACATAAAACTCATCCAAACTCGCCAAGACATACAAGTACATTTTAAGGCATACCATCCGAACGTCATGGACGTTTTTGGTCGATTGAACTCCAAACTTAACCAAACCTTGCACACTGGCTAAGGACACCAAACAAACTCCGTTTAACTTAAAATTAACTCAAGAAACAACCATAAGGCTCTAGTTCACCTTAGTTCATTTTGGGGCGTTATACATGGTTGGTTCCAACCTTTCCAAGCTCAATTAACTCCCCAAGTTAGTTGGCTTGGTCGTAGTAAGGGTTCTGAGGTCTGGTTCTACGCGTATCAATACGTGTGGACCTTGGTCTAATCACAAGCATTCTTGAAAAACCTAAGTCTTGATCCTATTCATTTTTAGGGTTGTTACATTATCCCCCCCTTAGGAACATTCGTCCCCGAATGACACTACTACTTCATGTTGTAATACCAGTCAGGTCGTAATAAAAGCACTATACACAGTCAATCAATAGCAACAAATTACGGGGAGGTAAGGAAGCATAGGTTTAAGAGTATAAAGTCTAACCTCGAGAGTTGAACAGGTGAGGGTAACGGACCCTCATGTCAGCCTCAGCTTCCCACGTAGCACCCTCAACAAGATGATTTCTCCACAATACTTTCACTGTGGCAATCTCCTTGTTCCTCAGCCGCTTGACCTGTCTGTCTAAGATCTCAACCGGTACCTCCTCATAAGACAAGTCTTCATCAACCCCCAAACCTTCAACAGGTAAGATTGATGCTGGATCACCTAGGCACTTCTTCAACATAGATATATGAAAAACTGGATGGACAGAAGCTAACTCTGCGGGCAATGCCAACTCATAGGCCACCTCACCCACACGCTGTAGGATCTCATATGGCCCAACATATCTCGGACTCAGCTTCCCCTTCCTACCAAATCTCATCACCCCTTTCATAGGTGATATTTTTAAGTAAACCTAGTCACCAACATCAAACTCTAAGGGTCACTTTCTGTTATTAGCATATGACTTCTGCCGACTGTACGCAGTAGCCAACCTGTCCCTAATCATTCTGACCTTCTCTAAGGCCTCATGAATGATCTCCGGCCCCAAAATGGATGACTCTCCAACCTCGAACCACCCAACTAGAGATCTACACCTCCTACCATATAATGCCTCGAACGGTGCCATCCCAATGCTGGAGTGATAGTTATTATTATACGAGAACTCTATCAAAGGCAGATGGTCATCCCAGTTACCTCTGAAGTCAATCACACACGCCCTCAACATATCCTCCAATGTCTGTATGGTGCGCTCTGCCTGCCCATCTGTCTGAGGATGAAAGGCAGTGCTAAGCTTCACCTGCGTGCCCAAGCTCTTCTGGAAAGATCTCCAGAAATGAGAAGTAAACTGAGCTCCTCTGTCTGAAATAATAGACAAGGGAATACCATGCCATCTCAGAATCTCATTAATGTAGAGCCTCGCATAATACTCGGCTCTGTAAGTAGACTTCACAGGGATAAAGTGGGCAGACTTAGTCAATCTGTCCACAATAACCCATATAGAGTCAAGCTGCCTCCTAGTCCTCGGAAGCCCAACCACGAAGTCCATATTAATGGCCTCCCATTTCCAAGTCGAAACCTCAATAATCTGCGTCAGACCACCAGGCTTAAGATGCTCTGCCTTAACCTGCTGACAATTAGGACACTTGGCCACATATTCTGCAATGTTCTTCTTCATGACATCCCACCAATAAATCTGCTTGAGATCATGATACATCTTGGTGGAACCTGGATGTATAGAATATCTGGAACCATGGGCCTCTGCAACAATCCTGGTCCGCAAATCAGCCACATATGGCAGACACAGCCTGTACTGATATCTAAGTATGCCATCACCTCCCTAAGCGAAAGACTCATTCATCTTCAGCAGCACTGAGTCCTTCAACTCCATCAAAACGGGATCTAGATGCTGACCCTGCTTGACTTCAACTACCAAGGATGATTCAGAACTAGGATGAACTGAAACATCCCCACTAGTGGAGTCAACCAAACGCACACCCAGTCTGGCCAGTCTGTGTACATCTTTTACCAACTCCCTCTTCTCATCCTCAACGTGAGCTGTACTTCCCATGCTCATCCTGCTGAAAGCATCAGCTA
Organism: Solanum sitiens; assembly: GCA_016801875.1. Taxonomy (NCBI): domain Eukaryota; kingdom Viridiplantae; phylum Streptophyta; class Magnoliopsida; order Solanales; family Solanaceae; genus Solanum; species Solanum sitiens. The sequence goes on along the minus strand of JABWTJ010001116.1, from coordinate 122,112 downwards.
TAACATTAGCCTTACCTGGATGATAGTGCACATTCATGTCATAATCCTTCAACAGATCCAACCATCTGCGCTGACGTAGATTCAACTCCCTCTGTGTGAACACGTACTGGAGACTTTTATGGTCTGTGAACACATCTACATGCACTCCATACAGATAATGCCTCCACAGCTTCAGTGCAAATACCACAGCTGCCAACTCCAGGTCATGAGTGGGATAATTCTTCTCATGAACCTTGAGTTGTCTAGATGTATAGGCTATCACCTTGCCAAACTGCATAAGAACACAACCCAAACCAACCCTAGAAGCATCACAATAAACAGTGTAGTTCTCACCACACTTAGGCAAGGTAAGCACCAGGGTTGAAGTGAGTCTGTCCTTGAGCTCCTGGAAACTCTTCTCACAAGTCTCCGTCCATTCGAACTTGGCTTTCTTCTTAGTCAATGCTGTCAATGGGGCAGCAATGGAAGAAAAGCCCTCCACAAACCTGCGCTAGTAACCAGCCAATCCCAAAAAGTTACGGATGTCAGTAAGAGTAAGAGGTTTTGGCCAGTTCTTCACAGCCTCAGTCTTCCTGGGATCCACCTCCACGCCCTGATCGGACACAACATGACCCAGGAAGGTCACTGATCTCAGCCAGAATTCACATTTGCTAAATTTGGCATACAACTGATGCTGTCTAAGTACCTGCAAGGTTAGTCTCAAATGCTGTTCATGCTCTTCCTTGGTCTTAGAGTAGATGAGAATGTCATCAATGAATACTATGACGAAAGAGTCAAGGTATTCACGAAAGACCCTGTTCATGAGGTCCATAAATGCAGTAGGTGCATTCGTGAGACCAAATGACATGACTAAAAACTCATAGTGATCATAGCGGGTACGAAAGGCTGTCTTTGGGATATCTCCATCCCTAACCCTAAGCTGATGATACCCTGAACGAAGATCAATGTTAGAAAAGAAACTAGACCCTTGGAGTTGGTCAAATAGATCATCTATTCTGGGGAGTGGATACTTATTATTTATAGTGACTTTGTTGAGCTGCCTATAATCGATACACATTCTAAGGGTTCCATCCTTCTTCTTTACAAACAACACTGGAGTGCCCCAAGGGGATATGCTCGGTTGAATGAAACCCTTGTCAGTGAGATCTTTTAACTGCAACTTCAACTCTTTGAGTTCAGCTGGAGCCATTCTGTAAGGAGTAATTGAGATTGGTTTAGTATCGGGTTCTAAATCGATACCAAAGTCAATCTCTCGAAGGGGAGGGACTCCAGGTAAATCATCAGGAAACACATCTAAGAACTTATTCACTACAGGTACTGAGTCATTGGAAGGAATGTCATGGTCTAAATCATTAACACTCACAAGATGACACAATAACCCCTTGGACATCATTTTATTGGCCTTAAGGTTAGAATTCAAGGGGTTAGGACGACTCGAATTGTACCCCTCCCAGACTAACTCTTCTTCATTAGGAAAGCGAAATCTCACCACTCTACTACGACAGTCCAAGCAAGCATAACAACTGTGAAGTCAATCCATGCCAAGAATAACATCAAAATCAAGCATGGGCAACTCAACCAGGTTTGCACACATAGTTTTTCCACTCACAACTATTGGGCAATCTTTGTATATTCTATCAGTTCTTACATTCTCTCCTAAAGGTGTACTAACCACTATAGGATCATTTAGAACTTCAGGCAATACCTCAAAAGTAAGAGCAAGCAGAGGAGTTAGAAAGGAAAGTGTAGACCCTGGATCAAGTAAAGCATAAACAGAAGTTGAGAATACTTGCAGCATACCTGTGACCACATCAGCGGACTTCTCCTGCTCCTCTCTGCCCTTCAGGGGATAGAACCTGTTCCTCTTAGGAGGCTCGGCTGCTGCTGCACCCTGTGGATTAGGCCTAGGCTGAGTATTACCTCCAGCCTGACCTCTGTTCTGTGGACAGTCTCTGACCATGTGTCCACTCTTACCACAACCGAAACAGGCATTAGTGCCCTGTCTGCACTCTCCACTGTGAGCTCATCCGCACTTGGCACAATTCTTCTTAGTACGCTGCATCTCACCTCCATTTCCCTTCTTGGGCTCAGGTCTGCCTCCTTTAGGTGTAGCACTCCTCTGAGGATTAGAATTCCCAGAACTCTGTTGCCCCTTTTTGAACCTTGGCTGCTCACGGACGTCAAAGTTATTCCTGTGGCCTCCATGACTAGGTCCTGCCTGATCTTGAGGCCTGGGCCTCCTAGCATCACAAACACCTCTTTTTCTACGGCTGTCCTCTACCTGCTGGATATGCACCATCAACCTGGAAAGATCCATATTGTCATAGAGCATAGCAGATCGACACTCTTCCTCCAAGTCTCTATTGATTCCTGTGAGGAACCTGCTCATCTCATCCCTGCTGGTAGAAACCAGGGAAGTAGCATACCTGGGAGATTTCAACAAGGTTCAGTATTATTCTTATTCTTGCTATTAAATACTTAGGGAAAAATAACATATCTTGATAGCTTAACAAACTTCAGGGAATACTCCCTGACTGTCATGCAGACTTGTTTGAGGTTGATGAATTCCTCAACCTTGGCCTCCCTCATCTCCCTGGGAAGGAATCTCTCCAGAAATGCTGTCTTGAACAGCTCCCATGTGACTGGTACTCCACCTAAGACACGGCTATCTTGCCACATCTTGCACCAAGTCTGTGCTACATCCTTGAGCTGATAGGAAGCCAGCTCAGCCTTCTCAATGTCAGTGGCCCCCATAGCCACCAGAATCTTATGCACCTCATCTACAAACTCTTGAGGATCCTCCGATGTCTTAACCCCTGTGAAAATGGGAGGATTCATCCTCGTGAAATCCCTCAGTCTGTCAGCCATGCTACGGACCGGTGGGTTCTCCCTCTGAACATCCTGTTTGTTGACCTGGGCAGTCATAGCCTGGGCCTGGATGGTAATGGCCTGTGCCATTTGGGCCAAAGATGCCCGTACCTCAGCATCAGTCAACCCAGCTGGGTTAACTGGTATGGCCACTCCTTCAGCTGGAGCCTGGGGTAGATCCTGATTATCCCTAGCAGCTGCTCCTCCTCTCCTCTGACCAAATCCTCTCCTAGTGTTCATTCTCTGGAAAAACAAAAATGATTGATGTTAGACACGCTTATAACACCAAGAATTCAGACATATAGAAAAGCACGATAAGATCAGAAGAAGGGAAATATTCCTATGCATCATGCAGTCTCTAATCCAGGATAGTGGTGCACTTCACTACCATGACTTAAAAACTACTCAATGTGGTTGATGTGAACTTATTATTTTCGTAATTTAACCTAGTGCTCTGATACCAACTTTGTCACGACTGGAATCTAGACCCCAGATGAGACCGGTGTCGTTGACCTCTCAGAGGTCGCAGACAAGTCTACTTACGTCATTCTTACTTTACATAGGTTAATTTTTAGCTGAAACTTTGAAACTTTTTGTTTCTAAACATTTCTTACTAAACATTTCTAATACATTCGTAATTTGTTCAACATCAACCATCTAAACATTAAGAGATAATCAAATGAAAGAAATAGTCCAATAATATAATCGTATAATTGCCAAAATGGTATCCATACATAGTCTGAATAAAATAAGAAAGAAACGCTAGTGGAACATGTTCCACTAGCTCAACTCCTAAACTAAGCTAGAACATAAACAGTAGCATCCTCGAAAGAATGAGGACCTACCAAAAATGGATGAATGCTGGATGTCCGGATAATTGCAGCGATGATCCTGTAGCTCTACCGTCCACCTGTGCCTGCACCTAAAATAGTAGAGTTTGTATAGGGTTAGTACACACTTGTACTAAGTATGGTTATATGCAAGCACACACCAAGGACATGCATGAGAAAGAATAGCTCTTCCCTAACAACATGATTTTTTGAAGTCAAATCAATGGACTTGCCAAATTGAGATTAGGAAAGTTTCCAAATTTGGATTGGGAAAGTCAATGAGCTTTCCATATTTGGATTAGGAAAGTTAGTGAGCTTTCCAGATTTGGAATAGGAAAGTTATACCATGAGAATAACATACTTCATCATACTTTTCACATTTGCACACAGCACATAACATTTACACATAGCACATTTTATATAGCATACTGTACATTTTACATGTAGCACATAACTTCTTTCATATCATTCATTCATATGCCATGAGACCTTGGAATCAAGGACTTGACATTAAGACATCCCAGAAATGAGGGCTCAACATATGGGACCTCAACTAGGGAGTCTTCATTAGCAAACACAGAGTCTGCTTCATTCGTTCATACGTACTTCTTTTATTTTCGCTCATAGTCCAGTGTAACCACCAGTTATACCTAGGATGTAGTTTAAGACTTTCATTAGGTTCGTTGTGCAATGACCAAGAATGACCTAATGTCATTACTTGAATCTAACTCACCTTTTGATTATCCTATCCTAACACCTTTGGTATTCATTCATTTCATTATGTGCATCATTTGAGGTTGGCCTCATTCATTCATTGGGAACTTTAACTTTAACCGACATAGATCATGTGAGCATCATGAAATCCAGTGTCTCCCCCACACCGAAAAGAGGTGGAATCACCGGCCAAAGTGATCCAATAACATGCTAGCGTACATGGGAATTTAACCCCATCAGATCCCTATATTAGCAGTATAGGTTCAAATACTAGGAGATATAAGGAGACCCATACCCGGCAAGCCGGACAGTCTCATCTCATGAGAGTTACGTGAACCTCTGCCCTTCCCGAAAGAAGGCATCACCGCTCATAGCTAGTCTATCGGTGCTCAGTATAAAGTTCCATTTCATTCATCTCATACATCATGGAAGCTAGCTTCTAGTATGAGAACATCATAGCTCATTAGATGATTTGTCGTCTCATCATTTGTATTGAGTGTGTTAAGCTCAATACTCTCATTAGAGTGTTCATAGAGATTTGTCTCTTCATTATCTTACACTCTCATAGGTGAGTACGTATTGGTAACATTTACTTAGGCTCATTTGAGATTACTCTCATCATTTACATTAGCCTCATATCATGTTGTCACCTCATTCATTGTCATTAACACCTTTGCTTTTCATAGTTACTCCCCTCTTATTATGTGAATGTTCATTTCATCATTTCATTGTTCATCTCATCATATGCCAATGCACTTTGCCATTTAGTGTATTTACACTCATACTTAACCCTTCTAGGGTTCATCATTTCATTTCATACATCTTAGGTTCACTTATTTTTGAACGTATATTAGACTTATGTGTCTATAAATACAAGCCATGAGGCTTCATTCGTAGTTCATTAAGTGACTCATACATTCCTAAGGTTTTATAGCACAAGATTTATGTATCTTGTATATATGCCAAGATCTTGATTTCGATCTAAGTAGATGGCATTATTCTTGAATGATTTGTTCACGTATGACTTATGTATCAAACGGAAGTTTGGGTAAGGAATCCCAAGTCTTGAATCAATTTAATGTCATTTACATTATTAATTGATTTCATTCTAATATTTATAACTTTTTAACTCTAAGTCAAATCACAATGTTTACATTGAAGGGTTACTTGTCTATTTAAAATTTTCCTTGCATTGGCCGATGGGTTGTGGGTTCAAGCCCCCACAACCCCATTTTCGTTTTTTTTTCTTTTATTAGTTTCGGTTCATGTGAGGCTTTGGGACCCGAGGTCGAGTCCCCTCAGCCACACTAAATTACCCTTTAATTTCCCTTCCCTTCCATTCGCTTAGGCCGAGAGGTTGTGGGTTCGAACCCCCACAACCTCTTTATTTTATTCTCTTTTAAGAGTTGACTGATTGAGTTGACTATGAGGTTGTGGGGTCGAATCCCCACAGTCTCATTTCATTTTTATTTTTTTACTTCCCTGATCCGCATAGAGGTCGTGGGTTCGATTCCCACGCCTATCAAAAATTTCCTTTATTTTTCCTTTTCCTTGGTTTCTAACCGAGAGGGTGTGGGTTCGAATCCCACCCCTCTCATTTCTTATTTTCTTTTTCTTCACACTTATATCCCAGCCAAGGCAGGTTCGAATCCCCCCTCACCACACGAATTTTCTTCTTCTTTATTTTTTTTTTTTTTTAAAGGGGTGAGGTCTCGGGTTCGACCCTCAATGACCTCACCTATTCTTCCTTATTTTTCTTGACATTCTAAACATCTTAATTTGGTAGTGATATGCTAGCATAATGCTTGAAATTTAAAGTAACTCCATTACTCATTTTTGTTTCCATTTGTTAGTAAATTCATAGGACAATACATAGTTCATTTGGTATGTTCTTTAATACAATCTTTCACGAGTTCTTAACCAAGACGTTTACTCCTCAAATCAGCCACACTTCATGTCACATGAACATCACATTTTTCTTCAATTGGAGTACATAAAGCAACAACATAACATTAACAAAAATCAAGTCTCTAGGCCGAGACTCACACATGCCATGCATTTTTCTTTACTTAATTCGAACACACACACATAGTTGTCTTTTCATGAATTAACATACATCCAATACATTACATTCAGCACAAACATCACATAATCCTAAGTCTACCAGCATTCATACCAACCTACATTCGTTGGGAGCTAATGACAGGGACATGCAACGGGGAAACAACCTTAGTTTTTGAGCCGAATATACTGAGTCTTAAGGGTCTCTTGGGAAAGGGACCAAGAGTAAGAAAACCCATACCTTGTTTTCTTGTTAAATCTCCAGAATGCTGCCCAAGAACCTCTCCAAAAATCAGTCCAAACACCCACACTCACACCTCACCCGACTAGCGTAGTATGCTTTGCTTAATGTTACCGAATTACTTTCTCTTTTGTGTTTTGCTTGTAAATTCTTCAAGCATGAAGAATTTTTGTTTTCTTTCTGACTTTTGTTCACGTTTGCAGCCAGAGAGAGTGTGAGAAAGAGAGAGATTATTCGTGAAAGAGAGAGTGAAATCGTGCAAGAGAGAGTGGGGGAAATGGGAGATAGAAGTCTAGTAGAAGTAGGACTTTGTGGGTTTGAATTAGTCAACTTAATAATTAATCAAAATTAATTAAAAATCTGATTTCTTTTTCCTAAATCAGCTAATATTAAATATTTATTAAAAACTAAGTTAACACATTAAAAATAAAAGCAAGTTTAATCTTGCTTCTAGTGGGGCTCGAACCTGAGTGACCCCATTTGCGAGAATGGGTCAATTCGGGTTGCCCCACCCGAAAAAACCTTAAATAAATAAATTAAGTTATTAATTAATTTGTTCCTTAGGGTAATTACAATATTACCCTTGGCTTGGAAAAGACCATTTTACCCTTGGACCCTCAAAACATAAGATTTCTTCTTTTGAGTCCGGTAAAAACTCTTTCAATTAAATCTTCGTTTTCGCGAGACTTACATGGTTGATTCCAACCTTTCCAAGCTCAATTAACTCCCCAAGTTAGTTGGCTTGGTCGTAATAAGGGTTCTAAGGTCTGGTTCTACGCGTATCAATACGTGTGGACCTTGGTTTAATCACAAGCATTTTTGAAAAACCTAAGTCTTGATCCTATTCATTTTAGGGTTGTTACACATAGACCATGGGTTCTAATCATGGAATCCGGTGTCATAAAACCTTACACCGATGGAAGGTGGATCTACCGGCCAAAGTAGAACCGAACATGACATAGCTATCTAGGTGGAAATCCACTAGCTAGTATCCTATGGTGGCAACATAGTTTATGGAACTTGGGGAATTCATAGAAATATCAACTCTACACCCTATGTTAGGTCATGAGGCTATCCACCCCGTGAGGACCGTAATGAACCCTACCTTTCTTATGTAAGAAAGTGTCACCCCTCACATGAGGACCGTAGTGAACCCTACCTCTCCTATGTTGGAAAGTGTCACTCCCTCATCTACAAGTTCACTCGGTGCTAGGCTAAGTTCCCTTTATTGAAAAGCCTTTATTACGTTTGTTTATAAAAACATAAGCTTAGAATATTCACCATTCATATGCTTATAGCATATTCAAGCACCTATCTAGATTTGGAGTATTCTTGGGCACCCCTAGCAAGGCCCTTCTCACTAACTAGATCATCCATGTGTGTGAGTGTATACTTAGATGTGTGCAAACCTTTCACATAACACATAAGGTCACACATATTCATATATCAATGAATAAGTCTATAGGCATAACTATATGAGCAATACTTTCATATAAACCTACTAAGACACTATACGCATTCATACATCATTATATCATATTCATAACATATTCATATAATCATCCTTCATATGCATAAGAACCAAACCTAGGAACTATCCTATCAAGATACAAATGTGCAATGCATAGACAAGGTCCCATACCCTTGCCCATACAAGTACACCTATCAAGTCATCCTAGTAAGGGTATACAAATCATACATTCATAAACATCACCTTAATATGCATAGTAGTAGAGACTAGTGAATATGAGAACTACCTTTCATTTAGACACAATGACTTATACTACTTATAATATTCATGTAAGTGAGAGTGTGTGTACATTGACCAACATGATCACATAATGACTATCAATAACTTCTAAAGTCAACCACCCTATTAGACCACATTACACTTCCAAGCACATAACACACAACACATGATAGTATAGGAGACAAGACAATATATACCTTATAATCAAGACTCCTAACTTTAGCTATTCACACTTTCATATAAGGGGTACATAGGCAAGGGGTTATTACCATATTAACACATCAATGGCAGCACCTATACTTTACCCTAACATGGTTATACACATGCTCATTAAATAGCCACACAACCTAATCCACAACTACAATAGGAAAGTAAACATAATCTTCTCATATTATCATCTTAAGCACATGTTCATAAGTTCATCAATATGACTTCAAGGCCATGGTCAACACATTTATAATGAAAATAAAGTAAACACCGCCACCATAAGTGGACCATACCACACAATGCCATACAAGGCTTCATCAACGTTTCTATAAAAAATAGAGAAGTAGAAGAGTAAAGAGAATAAGCATTCTTACCAATTTCTCACCCTTTGATCATTATTGATGAATACACTTTATCCATCAATAAAACACATATATGGCAGTAGTTAGATGTACTTTAAATGTATAAGAAACCATGTACAAGTCACTACATGATTTTACCATAACATAATACAACATATCGACATACTAGGAAAGTAGAATAACATAGATCATTAATCGATTTCATTCATATGGATTATAGGTCATATTTCATGAATCATATCACCCTAAGGCAGTAGCTAATGAAATCATAATCTAGATGAGACACTACTACAATTTCCCATTAAGGTCGATACAAGCATACTTCATATAGGGAGTTCATGGAACGTAAGTTTACATAGGTTAATCATATTCAACCTATCATGAATTTACCCATATTCTATTAATTACATATAATTCATCGTCATAATTCATTATAGACAGCATCTATAGACATTAACCATAATCAATTCTTATAGCGACTAACCTAACGTCAAGATCACAAGTTACAACTTCATAGACCAGAAGAACCTAGATTAATTCAAACCAAGCCTTCTGTACTTTGGTCAAACATGATTTATATCCACAATTCAACCATGGTATTAACGTAAAACAGTAGCTACAATAACAACAACTCAAGTCTATTAAGGTACCTTCCTATGACTTCCTAAGGAGTCACTTGTGCAATGTCTAGATGGGTTCATTACTTCCACCTATTCTAAGTAACATACCTTAAGTCCTCATAGTTAGGATTCTATTCAATTACTTCCGTTGTCCATTTAAATTTTAGGGAAACCATAACCTTAACCGACATAGACCATGGCTGCTAATCATGGAATCCAGTGTCATAAAACCTTACACCGATGGAAGGTGGATCTACCGGCCAAAGTAGAACCGAACATGACATAGCTATCTAGGTGGAAATCCACTAGCTAGTATCCTATGGTGGCAACATAGTTTATGGAACTTAGGGAATTCATGGAAATATCAACTCCACACCCTATGTTGGGTCATGAGGCTATCCACCCCGTGAGAACCGTAATGAACCCTACCTTTCTTATGTAAGAAAGTGTCACCCCTCACATGAGGACCGTAGTGAACCCTACCTCTCCTATGTTGGAAAGTGTCACTCCCTCATCTACAAGTTCACTCGGTGCTAGGCTAAGTTCCCTTTATTGAAAAGCCTTTATTACGTTTGTTTATAAAAACATAAGCTTAGAATATTCATCATTCATATGCTTATAGCATATTCAAGCACCTATCTAGATTTGGAGTATTCTTGGGCACCCCTAGCAAGTCCTTTCTCACTAACTAGATCATCCATGTGTGTGAGTGTATACTTAGATGTGAGCAAACCTTTCACATAACACATAAGGTCACACATATTCATATATCAATGCATAAGTCTATAGGCATAACTATATGAGCAATACTTTCATATAAACCTACTAAGACACTATACGCATTCATACATCATTATATCATATTCATAACATATTCGTATAATCTTCCATCATATGCATAAGAACCAAACCTAGGAACTATCCTATCAAGATACACATGTGCAATGCATAGACAAGGTCCCATACCCTTGCCCATACTAGTACACCTATCAATTCATCCTAGTAAGGGTATACAAATCATACATTCATAAAAATCACCTTAATAGCATAGTAGTAGACACTAGTGAATATGAGAACAACCTTTCATTTAGACACAATGACTTATACTACTTATAATATGCATGTAAGTGAGAGTGTGTGTAGATTGACCAACATGATCACATAATGACTATCAATAACTTCTAAAGTCAGCTACCCAATTAGACCACATTACACTTCCAAGCACATAACACACAACACATGATAGCATAGGAGACAAGACAATATATACCATATAATCAAGACTCCTAACTTTAGCTATTCACACTTTCATATAAGGGGTACATAGGCAAGGGGTTATTACCATCTTAACACATCAATGGCAGCACCTATACTTTACCCTAACATGGTTATACACATGCTCATGAAATAGCCACACAACCTATTCCACAACTTGAATAGGAAAGTAAACATAATCTTCTCATAGTATCATCTTAAGCACATGTTTATAAGTTCATCAGTATGCCTTCAAGGCCATGGTCAACACATATATAATGACAATAAAGTAAACACCACCACCATAAGTGGACCATACCACACAATGTCATACAAGGCTTCATCAACATTTCTATAAAGAATAGAGAAGTAGAAGAGTAAAGAGAATAAGCATTTTTACCAATTTCTCACCCTTTGATCATCATTGATCAATACACCTTATCCATCAATAAAACACATATATGGCAGTAGCTAGATGTACTTTAAATGTATAAGAAACCATGTACAAGTCACTACATGATTCTACCATAACATAATACAACATATCGACATACTAGGAAAGTAGAATAACATAGATCATTAATCGATTTCATTCATATGGATTATACGTCATATTTCATGAATCATATCACCCTAAGGCAGTAGCTAATGAAATCATAATCTAGATGAGACACTACTACAGTTTGCCATTAAGGTCGATAAAAGCATACTTCATATAGGGAGTTTATGGAACGTAAGTTTACATAGGTTAATCATATTCAACCTATCATTAATTGACCCATATTGTATTAATTACATATAATTCATCCTCATATTTCATTATAGACAGCAGCTATAGACATTAACCATAATCAATTCTTATAGCGACTAACCTAACGTCAAGATCACAAGTTACAACTTCATAGACAAGAAGAACCTAGATTAATTCAAACCAAGCCTTCTGTACTTTGGTCAAACATGATTTATATCCACAATTCAACCATGGTATTAACCTATAACAGTAGCTACAAGAACCACAACTTAATCGAAATTCACTTTAGATCACAAGAAAACCAATGTTACAGTGAACTATAGTAATCAAGGCTAAACATGCTCAAATCTTCATACATTGATCCTCATGGATAATTAAACATCAATTAAACATAAATTCATGTAAATAACAGTATATACAATCAATTCAACGTAAAGGAATCATAATTCAATCGATAACAAGTCGAGATCACAAAGCCCATGCAAGAGCTAAACCAATTTTGGAAGGAACATGGGTTCATCATGCAATTGGAGTGAAATCACATTAAAATCACTGTATTAACTTCAATTCATCATGATTTAATCATTAAAAACGTTTTGAGAAAGAACCCATGGCTAGATTGGAGAAGCAGAACTTTGATCATAAACTTTCTTTGAAAACATTGAGTAGAACTCTCCAAGTGAAAGTTTACTTAGAGATGAAGGATGACCATACCTTAATCTTCATGAAGACCTATAAAACTTGATGAACAACCCATGAGAATCCAATCTACAAGCTGCTCTTGAGCTTCAAAAACCATGGAGGTTCTAGAGAGAATATTTTGGAGGGGAAAGGCTTTAAACATGTGAGAGGATTTTGGGAATGGGTTGATCACGTTTTGGATGGCTTATATACACCCAAAATTACTTAAATAAACCTATTATAGTCAGGTTAGGACGTGGGGAGAATTTTCCATTCACCCCTTTAATAAACAGAACGCAGGCTGCCAACTTGCAGGCACCCGCGACGTGGGCCTCGACGGAGCGTCATGGCCATGACGGGCCGTGGCAGCCTCCGTCGCCCACGCCTTAGCCAAATTATTGTCTTAAGACCTTCCCAAGGAAATTCCCCTTTGACAAGACCTGCTTGATGGTCCGTTGGTGGCCCAACGATCCGTCATTGGGTCCGTCAAGGGACACTGCCCAGGCAGTGTCTTAGGCAGCCTTTGGTCCTTCTTGTGGGGCCCTTTAAAAGTCGTACCCAGACGTTTCCAATGTGATTACAAACCTTAGCATGTTATAGACCTTCCACATAAGTTTCATCCAAAACAAACACATACAAGATGTCCAAACATCCTTGACTCCAACATGACATACGATGAACGTCTTAGGGGCTATCTTTCGAACGCCTTGGACGTTCTTGGGCGTTTGACCTCCAAACTTCACGAAACTTCATAAAATAACATTAAACATCATTATAAACCATTTCAAGACCAATTAGACTTAGTTCATACGATTTAAGCATGCATACACACATGAGGCACATAAGCGACTATTCGTCGATCGTCTTGGACGTCCCTTGACATCCGACTTCCAAATCACTTCAAACTTTGTACACTGCCTATATATAACATAATAATGCATTTTAGGACCTTATAACATTAATACGAACATGTTAGGTTCTAGACACCTTATCTCATTTTTTGAGGTCTTACAAAACCTATATTGAATTGGGTTAGATTTCATTGATTTCTATAATTGTGTATTGAATTGGTGTTCATCGCCATGGGTAAGGGCCTTATGATGTTGAATTCGGTGATTTGGTATTGGATTGAAGTGGTGGTACGCTGCCCTATTTCTTCTTATTCAATGTTAATTATACTTCAATTATGTTATGATTGGTTTGGTCCACTTTTGTTGGCGGTGTAATGTGAATTGATGTGGCCTTGTCGGCATTACTTTCTAGTACATTGATGATCATGGCCTTGTCGGCACTACTTAAACTTATATGGCTATTTGTGTAGTTGATTTAGTGATGTATAATCATATCTATCTATATGTGAAAGTATGTGTTAGACTATTGATACTATCTAGGTAATCATGTTATGCTTTGACTATGTGTTTAGAGTGTAGTCTTAGAGTTGAAACATGGTTATTCCTTAAGTTGTTAGATGAGACTTAAATGGTTAAGTTGATGATGTTAAGGTAATGCATAGGTTGACTAAATAAGGTTAAGGGTCATTACTAAAAGTCTAAAGAAAGATAGGCTAAATGAGTAAAATAGAAGTATGTTCTGTCTTGTTTAGGTGGACTTGTGTCCCTTACTTGATGCTTATGTGAATATGTGATGTCTTGACTTAGGAACCTATAGGTGTCTTAGTATTGAATAAATGAATATAGGTGAGACCCTGAATGATGATAAAAGGGTCATTTATGTGGAACCTTGAACCAAGTGGTAGGGTTATGAATTGTGAAGTAGTAAGCCGTAATGGTATCCTTCTTGTAATGAGTGATGGACTTAAGGTTGATTGGAAGGAATGACATCATATCATACCTTAGGAAAGTCGAGATGATCTTCTTTTCGCCATTGTGAGATAGCCCTAATGGACCTTGCGTTTGTAGGGTAAATGTCATTGGGTCATGAACATGATATGGGACCCATTTGTATGAACCTCAATGTAAATTGATCTATGATAACTAAGGCTAGCACCGAGTGAGTATGGTTAAGGGAAGTAGTTCTAGTTAAGTATGAGACTAGAATACAAAGTACGCCCTTCATATTCCTTAACCATGTGCCTACATGGGATCTCTATGTTCTACCATTGGCAAGTAGAACACCTCATCGAAGTAGGATACAACTTCGGATTCCATGCTTTTCTACCATGGTCTATGTCGGTTATTGCCTATTCTCATCATATGGGATACCTATTAGCATTAGAGATGTTCTATGAAGTTTAGGTGGTGGTATGGGACGCTACTTAGACATTGCACAATAGGCTTTGAAGATGTTAATAAGAGTCCCTAGGTCTTATCTAAGACCATTATTTGAATGTCCTTTATGTGATATATGTCTCTTAAATGAAATAATGAACTAATGACTTAATGATAATGAGCATGTAAATGGATAAGTACCTAATCTAAAGTGACTTATGGATTCCTTAGCTAAAGTGTGAACATGGCATAAAGGATAATCTCTTCATGTCTTATCTTTGGAAGTTTTTAGAATGACTCTAATTAGGTAAGTTGCTTGATATGTTTGACATGATCTAAACCTAGGAAGTCTTAAGGATTATTTAGGTAGCCTTTAAGTGGATTTATGGGCGTTCTCTTCTAGGAGTACTTGAGTAAGTCTTTTGATAGCCTTGGTAGGAGACATTGTCATATTATGTATGGCTTGTATATTGATGTATTGTAGGTGTGTATGTGTCTCAATATGAGTAATCTTGAGGATCGTTTAGGAACATTTAGAGAGGGTGTATTGGCGGTCTCTCTTTGTGTGAATTAAGTGAATCTTAGGATGGCTTTGGTGAGAAGACTACATGCTAGAAGATGTCCAAAAGGAAAGGCTAAATCTTCACTGTAACAGTGAATGGATTTCACTGTACATTGAAGTGAACTCACTGTAAAGTGATTTCTAAATTTATCATTTCAGTTTAAGTGTTATCTTATGTGATTCTAAGTTGCTAAATGTTATTCTTTGATGATATTATGATGTTTTAAAGAAAAGATGCATATTTCCAAATAAAGCCCATTTTCATGATTTTTATGCATAATGTCTTACTTAGTACATGTGGTTGTACTAATTCCATGCTTTATTTTTCTATCGATATAGTTCTTGGTAGGTGAACAACTTTGGGAGGAAGACTTGGATAAGGAGATCATTCAAGAAGAGTTGAAGTATTTCCTCACTTTACTTGAGGGCATATACGTCATTTTATGTATCTTTAATGAAGTTTTGTAATAGACTATATAGTAGTATGTTTTAAATTTGTATGGGCCATGACCCAAGTATTGTCGTGCCTTAAGATGATGATTCGAGACTTAGTGTTTTCCTATTTCCATATATGTAAGAGTTTAAGACTCCGATAATGTTTTACGAAAAGTTTTAATTCCACACTACTTTTCGTTATGTATATGCGATGAATGATATGATAGGCTAGTACAAGACCTCTGAGAGGTTGAATACACCGGTCGCAATCCAAGATTTTACCCTAACTTCTAGGGTATGGTTTGGGATGTGACAAGCTTGGTATTAGAGCATAGGTTAATTAAAGTAGTCTTAGGTATCAAAAAGTTTCGAAATCTCATGTATAGTAGAGTCTTGACCATCGGTGTGATTCGCGACACATCTATGGGCGAGATACTATAGGAAGATAGTGCTTCTCTTCATTTCTACTCCTATGTCGTGCGGTAGAGCAATGTTCAGAGTATCTTTCTAAATGTATTTTTCCTTGTGTTTCTAGGAGATGAATACTAGAAGGACGGCTGCTAGAAGGATGGAAGAGGGAAGGGTTGATGAGGAAGTTGAATGTTGAGCAAGTTCAACGAGTGCTTCATGATGGGCAATGTGTCCAAGGTGCTCAAGGTGCCCAAGTTCCTCCTCAAGGTGATCATTCCCCTAACGTGGGAGTAGGTAATGAGGTGCCGGAGATGACTAATCGGGAGATTAGGGAGGCTTTGCTTGCTTTAGCCCGAGCCGTGACTACTCAAGCTAACTTGAACATTGTGCCTTGGGTTAACTATGGATAGAACTATGCCATCTAGGTTGAGAGACTTTTTGAGGTTGAATACTCCAATTTTTCTTGGCTCTAAGGTGAATGAGGATCCCCATGAATTTCTGGTGTATACAAAGTTTTGAGTGCTATTGTGGTTTCATATAGGGAGAAGGCGGAGTTGGCTTCTTATCAATTGAGAGATGTGTCTCAAATTTGGTACACTCAATGGAAGGACAATAGGCCAAATGAGTTGGGTCCTATTGAGTGGGAAGAATTCAAGGAAGTTTTTCTCGGCAAGTACTTTCCCCGAAAGAGGAGAGAGTATAAGGTGGAAGAATTTATCAATCTCAAGCAAGGCAATATGAGTGTTGAGGAATACTCTTTGAAGTTCTCAACTTTGTCTAGGCATGCACCTTCCCTAGTGTCAAATCCAAGGGATGAAATGAGTCGCTTTGTGACGGGTGTAGCCGACTTAGTGAGGGAGGAATACCGTACGGCTATGTTGCATCATAATATGACTTTGGCTAGACTCATGGTGTATTCACAATCAATTGAAGAGTCTAAACTCAGGAGGATGTCAAGGAACTTTGAAAGGAGTGTTGCTAGTAACCAAGTGCAACCTAGGTTCAAAAAGAGGGCTAAAATTCAAGATGGACCTAGTGTTCATAAGAAGAAGTTTGAGAAAGGAGGTGATTCTAGCAATGGAAAACCTACATATTCCACTTGTGGAAAGAGACATTATGGTGAGTGTCTAGTGGGTATGGGTAATTGCTTTTGATGTGGAAAATATGGGCACAAGGTGAGAGATTGTCCAAACATTGCTTCTAGGAAGGAGGGTAAGAAGGTTGGGCCTAGTGTTCCAAAGGAAGATGCTCCAACTAAGAGGCGTTTCTATGCACTCCGGACTAGAGGTGAGAAGCCGGATGAGAGTGACAAAGATATTGGTAAGTCCTTGTTTCTCTTATTTAGTATGACTTCCTTCTAAGTGGGGGAGTATGGTTAGAATTGTGCTAGAAGTTGTTGCATGTGCATGATGTTTAGGAGTTTGTTTGAAATTGAATTTCATTAAATTATTTGCATTGTTTGTTTTATTGAGTTGTGAGCATATTATAAAAGGTGTTTATATGATATCACCTTTAATTTGAGCATGTCTATATCATGAATTGCATAAGATTGCATTTTTGAAAATTTTGCCTAAAATCACTGTTCGCTGGTCACTGTAATATTTTTGAAAAAGTGACTAATTGATTATTTGGTCTAAAAATGTTGTTATTGGGTTAGAACTGATCTGTATGAGTATATTCATGAATATAAAATGATTTTTTGCTATTTGGAATGAAGTATGTGAGTTTCGTAGCATAATGAGTTATAGAATTGTATTCTAGTTTCTTGTTGTGTTATTAATCTTTGACTTAAGAAATTGATGTTTTATTATTGATTGTGAGTTATATGGTTTGGTTATGTGCTGTTAATTTTATTCTCTAATCTTGGAAGTGTTCAGAGAGTGGCAAGTGTCACTCGAGGACGAATATTGTTCAAGTGGGGGAGATTGTAAGACCTAAAAAATGAGTTTGTTTAAATAGAGCCTACATCCATGTCAAGGTGGTCTAAGGTCCTTAATATATCTATAATTTTGTGTTGAGACAATAGCTAATGTATTAGGTGCATTGGAAGTCAAATGTCAAGGTTCAACCAAGACGTTCCACGACTAAGTCACCTAAGAGTCTCATGTGTGGTTCTATGTGTTTATGTGTAATTCATGAGGTTGTAAGGTTCTTAAATGAGTTTAAATGATGTATAAAGTTAGTGTGTCAAGTTTCGTGAAGTTTGGAGGTCAAACATTCAAGAAGGCACATGAAGTTCGAAAGATATGCCTTGAAATGACCTTGTGTGTCTAGGCATGTTTCGTCGAGTTTTAAGTGTTTGTTTTGGATGAAATTCATGTGAGAGGTTTTAAAATCGTATACGGTCATGTTTGGGTTGGAAACGTCTGGGCAAACATCCCCAAGGACTATCCAAGGGTCCTTGAGGAAAGACCCAAGCTTAGTGTTAAGACTGTCCCAGGCAGCCCCCAAATGATGCATGCATCGACGGTTCGTGGGCCAATTGACGCCCCGTCGATGGGTGTCATCGGTGGAGACTTTGATTGGGTGAGGTGGGAACCTTGGAAAGTCTCTGACCCAACCAATGGAAGGACAGAATGGTCCGTTTGTGGACAAACGGTCCGTCGACTGCCTTCCGTTTGTGAAGCCATATCCCTGCGTTCACCCCACTTCCAAATAAAGACTTTGGCGGCTCCTAAGGGCTATATTGGGTTTTTTAAAGGTGTTTATAAGTCATTAACACTTAGAAGATTTCATTCTTCAAAAATCAAAACCCCAAAATACCTTAGAAATTCCCCAAGACTCCATTGAAGTCCAAAATCAAGGAAGAGCTTGGTGTTACGTTTTGAGTGGAGATTCTTCATCAAATTGAAGAATTAACTACATTTAGGTGTGAATTTTGATCCTTGAAACTTGTTTCATTAAGGAGCCCAACTTTCAAAGATGTTTTCAAAGTTTTCAAAAGATGAATTGTCCAATTTCATGATTCTACCATGGGTTCTTGCATTAAAGGTTTTCAAATGTCTATTATGGATTAGAATTGTATTGACTATTATAACCTAAATTACCTATGAACCCATGAAGTTGATGACCCTAAGATTTTGACTAAATTATGGGTTACTTGATGTTGGCTTAATGTTGATGAATTCATGTGTAGTTTCTTATGGGCTTTCTATTGATGTAAGAATTGTATTCAATTGTTATAAAATTGATATTGGATTGTTGAACCTATATTGAATTGGGATAGATTTCACTGATTTCTATAATTGTGTATTGAATTGGCGTTCATGGCCATGGGTAAGGGCCTTAGGATGTTGAATTGGGTGATTTGGTATTGGCTTGAAGTGTTGATGATGAAGTGGTGGTACGCTGCCCTATTTCTTCTTATTCAATGTTAATTATACTTCAATTATGTTATGATTTTTTTGGTCCACTTTTTGTGGCGGTGCAATGTGAATTGATGTGGCCTTGTCGGCGTTACTTTCTAGTACATCGATGATCATGGCCTTGTCGGCACTACTTGAACTTATATGGCTATTTGTGTAGTTGATTTCGTGATGTATAATCATATCTATCTATATGTGAAAGTATGTGTTAGACTATTGATACTATCTAGGTAATCATGTTATGCTTTGATTATGTGTTTAGAGTGTAGTCTTAGAGTTGAAACATGGTTATTCCTAAAGTGGTTAGATGAGACTTAAATGGTTAAATTGATGATGTTAAGGGAATGCATAGGTTGACTAAATAAGGTTATGGGTCATTCCTAAAAGTCTAAAGAAAGATAGGCTAAATGAGTAAAATGGAGGTATGTTTTGTCTTATTTAGGTAGACTTGTGTCCCTTACTTGATGCTTATGTGAATATGTGATGTCTTGACTTAGGAACCTAAAGGGGTCTTAGTCTTGAATAAATGAATATAGGTGAGACCATGAATTATGATAAAAGGGTCATTTATGTGGAACCTTGAACTAAGTGGTAGGGTTATGAATTGTGAAGTAGTAAGCCGTAATGGTATCTTTATTGTAATGAGTGATGGACTTAAGGTTGATTGGACGGAACGGCATCATATCATACCTTTGGATAGTTGAGATGATCTTGTTTTTGCCATTGTGAGATAGCCCTAATGGACCTTGCTTTGGTAGGGTAAATGTGATTGAGTCATGAACATGATATGGGACCCATTTGTATGAACCTTAATGTAAATTGATCTGTGATAACTAAGGCTAGCACCGAGTGAGTATGGTTAAGGGAAGTAGTTCTAGTTAAGTATGAGACTGGAATACAAAGTACGGCCTTCATATTCTTTAACCATGTGCCTACATGGGATCTGTATGTTCTACCATTGGCAAGTATAACACCGAAGTAGGATACAACTTCGGATTCCATGCTTTGCTACCATGGTCTATGTCGGTTATTGCCTATTCTCATCATATGGGATACCTATTAGCATTAGAGAAGTTCTATGAAGTTTAGGTGGTGGTATGGGACGCTACTTCGACATTGCACAATAGGCTTTGAAGATGTTAATGAGAGTCCCTAGGTCTTGTCTAAGACCATTATTTGAATGTCCTTTATGTGATATATGTCTCTTAAATGAAATAATGAAATAATGACTTAATGATAATGAGCATGTAAATGGATAAGTACCTAATCTAAAGTGACTTATGGATTCCTTAGCTAAAGTGTGAAGAGGGCATAAAGGATGATCTCTTCATGTCTTATCTTTGGAAGTCTTGAGAATGACTCTATTTAGGTAAGTTGCTTGATATGTTTGACATGATCTAAACCTAGGAAGTCTTAAGGATTATTTAGGTAGCCTTTATGTGGATTTATGGGCGTTCTCTTCTAGGAGTACTTGAGTAAGTCTTTTGATAGCCTTGGTAGGAGAGATTGTCATATTATGTATGGCTTGTATGTTAGTGTATTGTAGGTGTGTATGTATCTCATTATGAGTAATCTTGAGGATCGTTTAGGCACATATAGAGAGGGTGTATGAGAGGTCTCTCTTTGTGTGAATTAAGTGAATCTTAGGATGGCTTTGGTTAGAAGACTACATGCTATAAGATGTTCAAAAGGGAAGGCTAGGACTTCAATGTAACAGTGAATGGATTTCACTGTACAGTGAAGTGAACTCAATGTAAAGTGAGTTCTAAATTTATCATTTCGGTTTAAGTGTTATCTTATGTGATTCTAAGTTGCTAAATGTTATTCTTTGATGATATTATGGTGTTTTAAAGAAAAGATGCATATTTCCAAATAAAGTCCGTTTTCATGATTTTTATGCATAATGTCTTACTTAGTACATGTGGTTGTACTAATTCCATGCTTTATTTTTCTATTGATATAGTTCTTCGTAGGTAAACAGCTTTGGGAGGAAGACTTTGACAAGGAGATCGTTCAAGAAGAGTTGAAGTATTTCCTCACTTGACTCGAGGGCATATACGTTATTTTATGTTTCTGTAATGAAGTTTTGTAATAGACTATATAGTAGTATGTTTTAAATTCGTATGGACCGTGACCCAAGTATTGTCGTGCCTTAAGATGATGATTCGAGACTTAGTGTTTTCCTGTTTCCATATATGTAAGAGTTTAAGACTTCTATAATGTTTTACGAAAAGTTTTAATTCCGCACTACTTTTCATTATGTATATGCGATGAATGATATGATAGGCTTGTACAAGACCTCTGAGAGGTTGAATACACCGGTCGCAATCCAAGATTGCACCCTAACTTCTAGGTTATGGTTTTGAGATGTGACAAGCTTGGTATTAGAGCATAGGTTAATTAAAGTAGTCTTAGGTATCAAAAAGTCTCGAAAAGTGAAGTATAATAGAGTCTTGACCATCGGTGTGATTCGCGATACATCTATGGGCGAGATACTATAGGAAGATAGTGTTTCTCTTCATTTCTACTCCTATTTCATGCGGCAGAGCAATGTTCTGAGTATCCTTCTAAATGTATTTTTCCTTGTGTTTCTAGGAGATGAATACTAGAAGGATGGCTAGAAAGATGGAAGAGGGAAGGGTTGATGAGGAAGTTCCTCCTCATGTTGAGCAAGTTGAACGAGTGCTTCATGATGGGTAAGGTGTTCAAGGTGCTCAAGGTGCACAAGTGCCTCCTCAAGGTGATCATGCCCCTAATGTGGGAGGAGTTAATGAGGTGCCGTAGTTCACTAATCGGGAGATTAGGGAGGCTTTGCTTGCTTTAGTCCGAGCGGTGACTACTCAAGCTAACTTGAACATGGTGCCTAGCATTAACTATGGAGAGAACTATGTCATATAGGTTGAGAGACTTTGTGAGGTTGAATCCTCCAATTTTTCTTGGCTCTAAGGTGAATGAGGATCCCCAAGAATTTCTTTATGGTGTATACAAAGTTTTGAGTGCTATGAGGGTTTCATATAGATAGAAGGCGGAGTTGGCTTCTTATCAATTGAGAGATGTGTCTCAAATTTGGTACACTCAATGGAAGGACAACAGGCTAAATGAGTTGGGTCCTATTGAGTGGGAAGAATTGAAGGAAGCTTTTCTTGGCAAGTACTTTCCCCGAGAGAGGAGAGAGTATAAGGTGGAAGAATTTATCAATCTCAAGCAAGGCAATATGAGTGTTGAGGAATACTCTTTGAAGGTCTCAACTTTTTCTAGGTATGCACCTTCCCTAGTGTCAAATCCAAGGGATGAAATGATTCGCTTTGTGACAGGTGTAGCCGACTTAGTGAGGGAGGAACGCCGTACGGCTATGTTGCATGATGATATGAATTTGGCTAGACTCATGGTGTATGCACAATCGATTGAAGAGTCTAAACTTAGGAGGATGTCAAGGAACTTGAAAAGGAGTGTTGCTAGTGACCAAGTGCAACCTAGGTTCAAAAAGAGGGCTAAAATTCAAGATGGACCTAGTGTTCCTAAGAAGAAGTTTGAGAAAGGAGGTGATTCTAGCAATGGAAAACCTACATATTCCACTTGTGGTAAGAGACATTATGGTGAGTGTCGAGTGGGTATGGGTAATTGCTTTGGATGTGGAAAATATGGGCACAAGGTGAGAGATTGTCCAAACATTGCTTCTAGGAAGGAGGGTAAGAAGGTTGGGCCTAGTGTTCCAAAGGAAGATGCTCCAACTAGGAGGCATTTTTATGCACTCCGGACTAGAGGTGAGAAGCCGGATGAGAGTGACAAAGATATTGGTAAGTCCTTGTTTCTCTCATTTAGTATGACTTCCTTCTAAGTGGGGGAGTATGGTTAGAATTGTGCTAGAAGTTGTTGCATGTGCATGATGTTTAGGAGTTTGTTTGAAATTGAATTTCATTAACTTATTTGCCTTGTTTGTTTTATTGAGTTGTGAGCATATTGTAAAAGGTGTTTATATGATGTCACCTTTAATTTGAGCATGTCTATATCATGAATTGTATAAGATTGCATTTTTGAAATATTTGCCTAAAATCACTGTTCCCTGTTCACTGTAATATTTTTGAAAAAGTGACTAGTTGATTCTTTGGTCTACAAATGTTATTATGGGGTTACAACTTACATGTATGAGTATATTGATGAATATAAAATGAGTTTTTGCTATTTGGAATGAAGCATGTGAGTTTCGTAGCATACTGAGTTATAGAATTTTATTCTAGTTTGTTGTTGTGTTATTAATCTTTTGACTTGTGAAATTGATGTTTTATTATTGATTGTGAGTTATATGGTTTTGTTATGTGCTGTTAATTTTATTCTCTAATCTTGGAAGTGTTCGGAGAGTGGCAAGTGTCATTCGAGGACGAATGTTGTTCCAGTGGGAGAGATTGTAAGACCTCAAAAATGACTTAGTTTAACTAGAGCCTAACATGCGTGTCAAGGAGGTCTAAGGTCCTTAATATGTCTATAATGTTGTGTTTAGACAATAGCTAAAATATTAGGTGCATTGGAAGTCAAACGTCAAGGGTCAACAAAGACGTTCGACGACTAAGTCACCTAAGTTTCTCATGTGTGGTTCTATGTGTTTATGTGTAATTAATGAGATTGTAAGGTTCTTAAATGAGTTTAAATGGTGTATAAAGTCAGTGTGTCAAGTTTCGTGAAGTTTGGAGGTCAAACGTTCAAGAACGTACATGAAGTTCGGAAGATAAGCCTTGAAATGACCTTGTGTGTCTAGGCATGTTTCGTCGAGTTTTACGTGATTGTTTTGGATGAAATTAATGTGAGAGGTGTTAAACTCATATAAGGTCATGTTTTGGTTGGAAACGTTTGGGCAAACATCCCCAAGGGTCCTTGAGGAAAGACCCAAGCTTAGTGTCAAGACTGTCCCAGACAGCCCCCAAACGACGGAGGCATCGATGGGTCGTGGGCCAATCAACGCACCGTCGATGGGTGTCATCGGTGGAGACTTTGTCTTGGGTGAGGTGGGAACCTTGGCAAGTCTCTGACCCAACCAATGGAAGGACAGGACAGTCCGTTTGTGGACAAACGTTCCGTCAACTGCCTTTCGTCTGTGAAGCCATGTCCCTGTGCAGCCTCACTGTTAAGTGAGGGGTGAATTTCACCCCACTTCCAAATAAAGACTTTGGAGGTTCCTAAGGGATATATTGGGTATTTTAAAGGTGTTTATAAGTAATTAACACTTAGAAGATTTCATTCTTCAAAAATCAAAATCACAAAATACCTTCGAAATTCTCAAAGACTCCATTGAAGTCAAAAATCAAGGAAGATCTTGGTGTGACGTTTTGAGTGGAGATTCTTCATCAAACTGAAGAATTATTTTCATTTAGGTGTGACTTTTGATCTTTGAAACTCATTTCATTAAGGAGCCCAACTTTCAAAATGTTTTCAAAGTTTTCAAAAGATGAATTGTCCAATTTTATGATTCTACCTTGGGTTCTTGCATTAAAGGTTTTCAAACGTCTATTATGGATTATATTGATGTTCTATTGAAAATTATAACCTAAATTACCTATGAACCCATGAAGTTGATGACCCTAAGATTTTGAATAAATTATGGGTTACTTGATGTTGGCTTAATGTTGATGAATTCATGTGTAGTTTCTTATAGGCTTTCTATTGATGTAAGAATTGTATTCAATTGTTATACAATTGATATTGTATTGTTGAACCTATATTGAATTGGGTTAGATTTCATTGATTTCTATAATTGTGTATTGAATTATTGTTCATGGCCATGGATAAGGGCCTTATGATGTTGAATTGGGTGATTTGGTATTGGCTTGAAGTGTTGATTATGAAGTGGTGGTACACTGCCCTATTTCTTCTTATTCAATGTTAATTATACTTCAATTATGTTATGATTAGTTTGGTCCACTTTTGGTGGCGGTGCAACGTGAACTGATGTGGCCTTGTCGGCGTTACTTTCTAGTACATTGATGATCATGGCCTTGTCGGCACTACTTGAACTTATATGGCTATTTGTGTAGTTGATTTCGTGATGTATAATCATATCTATCTATATATGAAAGTATGTGTTAGACTATTGATACTATCTAGGTTATCATGTTATGATTTGACTATGTGTTTAGAGTGTAGTCTTAGAGTTGATACATGGTTATTCCTAAAGTGGTTAGATGAGACTTAAATGGTTAAGTTGATGATGTTAAGGTAATGAATAGGTTGACTAAATAAGGTTAAGGTCATTTCTAAAAGTCTAAAGAAAGATAGGCTAAATGAGTAAAATGGAAGTATGTTGTGTCTTGTTTAGGTAGACTTGTGTCCCTTAGTCTTAGTATTGAATAAATGAATATAGGTGAGACCATGAATGATGATAAAAGGGTAATTTATGTGGAACCTTGAACCAAGTGGTAGGGTTATGAATTGTGAAGTAGTAAGCCGTAATGGTACCCTTCTTGTAATGAGTGATGGACTTAAGGTTGATTGGCAGGAACGACATCATATCATACCTTAGGAAAGTCACGATGAGCTTCTTTTCGCCATTGTGAGATAGCCCTAATGGACCTTGCTTTGGTAGGGTAAATGTGATTGGGTCATGAACATGATATGGGACCCATTTGTATGAACCTTAATATAAATTGATCTATGAGAACTAAGGCTAGCATCGAGTGAGTATGGTTAAGGGAAGTAGTTCTAGTTAAGTAATACAAAGTACGCCCTTTATTTTCCTTAACCATGTGCCTACATGGGATCTCTATGTTCTACCATTGGCAACTAGATCACCTTATCGAATTAGGATACAACTTCGGATTCCATGCTTTGCTACCATGGTCTATGTCGGTTATTGCCTATTCTCATCATATGGGATACCTATTAGCATTAGAGAAGTTCTATGAAGTTTAGGTGGTGGTATGGGACGCTACTTAAATATTGCACAATAGGCTTTGAAGATGTTAATGAGAGTCCTTAGGTCTTATCCGATTTAAGTAAGGGCATGATTACTCATTTCACCTAATCCTTTAAAAAATCAGATTTTTAATAATAAATGGCAAGGAGTCCTAGTTTGACTAAGTCTTTAACTAAGACTCCTACTCCTAAGCTTACTATAACATCTCACCACTCTCATTCTCACGATACTCCACTCTCTTTCTCACGCCTACTTACTATCATTCTCACGTTCATTATCAGTAAAAGAACAAAAATCAAAAGTTCATCACTATTGAAGAACTTGAACGCTAAAACTCAAAAGAAAAACTAAACTAAAAACGAAAAGCAAAAACATTGTTCTTGATGGGTTGTTCTTGAAGTTTGGTGGTGAGGCTTTGGTGTCGTGGGAGTTTTATGCCATTAGAGCAGATTTGGAGGGTGTTGATCGACAAAAGGTACGGGTTTTCTTCCTCTAGGTCCCTTTCCCTAGAGACCCCTAGGATTCAGTCGAATTCTAATCCAAAAACTAAGAATGTTCCCCGTTGCATGTCCCTACCACTAGCTCCCATCGATTTTGTAGGTTGGGTATGTTTTGCTGGTAGAATTTAGGGATGTGATGTGTTTTTGTGATGATTTTGTTCATTTATGTATGTTTGGATTTATGTGAGTAATAAGCATGATTTTAGAAACTGTGTTAAACGTGTGTGCGCATTGTGTATGTTGTGACTTTGGTCACGGGTTGAAGTGTGTAATATGCATGTTAAATTCTTGTGTTTTGTATGCAATTACTTGAAGTTAATTGTGATGTTCATAAGTGGTGTAATGTTGCTGAATTCAGTGAAACCTCTTGATCAAATGTAACCACGAAGATGCACAAAATAAACATACGAAATGTCCAATGAATTTTCATAAAATCTACCATATTAAATGTTGAGGAAATGGACTGGAAAGCGTGATCAAATTTCCAGACTTACTGGAAATTTGGTTTCGGCTAAGTTACTTGAAGAATTGGAGATTTAATTTTTTTTATATAAGTGAGGTCATCAAGGATTGAACCCGAGACCTCACTATATGAAGGCTGCTGAAAAATTTAATATTTAAAGTGAGGTGAGGGTGATTTGAAATGGGGTAAGGATGGTAAAAAAACAAAAGAAAAAGGGAATATAAAAAAAATGAGGTGTGTGGGGATCGAACCCACAACCACTCGGATAGATAAGGAAGTTAGGAGAAAAATTAAATAAAAGAAAATAAGAGGAATGTGGGTGTGGGGATTCGATCTTGGGTCCCCAAGCCGAGATGTTTAAGACGAAGTGAAGAAAAGAAAGAAAGGAAGTGTAGGTGTGGGGATTCGATCTCGGGTCTCCAAGCCGAGAATTCTAAATCATAAATTTATAAAAAAGACTAAGTGTTATACAAGGGATTCGAAATTGGGTTCCCTTGCCCAATTTTGTGTTGATACAAAAGTCTTACGTGATTAAATATTTAATGAATGCTGCCTATAGGAATCGAAATTGAGACCTTGGAATACTTATAAGATGCATAAGTCTTGTACCATATAATCTTGGGTAAGTATAAGTCACTTAGACGAATTATGAATGAAGCCTCATGGCTTGTTAGTATGGGTTCATAAGTCCAGCGAACATTAAAAGAAAGTGAACCTAAGATGTATGTGATGAATTGATGTGACCCCAGGAGGGTTAAGTAAGGGTGTGAAACAGACTAAAAGGACAAGTGCATTAGCATATAATGAAATGAACATTCACGTAAAAGAGGTAAGTAATTATGAAGAGCTAATATTCAAAAGTTAATGAATGTGGTGATAACACGATAAGAGGCTAATGTGAAAGATGAGATCAACCTCAGATGAGCCTAAGTAAGTGTTACCAATAACGTACTCACCGATGAGAGTGTAAAGTGAATGAAGAGACCAGTCTTTATGAAACACTCTAATAAAAGTATTGAGATTAATACACACTTAATACTAATGATGAGATGAGAAATCATCTAATGAGCAATAATGCCCTCATGCTAGAAGCCAGATTCTATGATGTGTGAGATGAATGTAATAGAACTTTATACGGAGCACCGATAGGCTAGCTATGAGTCGCGATTCCTTCTTTCGGGAAGGCAGAGTTTCGTGTAAATCTCATGAGATGAGACTGTCTGTTTAGGCGGGTATGGGTCTCCTTATATCTCATAGTCTTTGAACCCATGCACCCAACATAGGGATCTAGAAGGGTTCAATTCCCTATATACACTAGCATGTTTTGGTTTTACTTTGGCCGATGATTCCACCTCTTTTCGGTGTGGGGTAGACACTGGATTTTATGCAGCTCACATAATCTTTGTCGGTTAAAGTTAAAGTTCCCAAATAAAGAATAAAGCCAGCCTCAGTAATGCACAAAATGAAATGAATGATACCAAAGGTATTTGGTTAGGGTAATCAAGAGGTGAACTAGACTCAAGTAATGACACTAGGTCGTTCTTTATCATTGCACAGTGAACCCGATGAGAGTCTTAAACTACATCCTATGTATAGCTGGTGTTTGTACCAGCCTATGAATGAATGAAACAAATGAAAACGAAGTATGTATGAATGAATGAAGTAGACTCTGTGTTTGCTAAAGAAGGCTCCCTAGTTGAGGTCCCATATGTTGAGCCCTCATTTTGGAAGTCCTAATGTTAAGTCCATGATTCCAAGGTCTCATGGCATATGAACGAATGATATGTGGTATATGTATTTGCCATATGAAATTTTTTATGTGATGTGTGATGAAAAGAATGATGATGCATGTTAATCTCATAGCATGACTTTCCTAATATGATTTGGCAAGTCCAACTGACTTGGCTTTCCATAACTCATATCGTTAGGAGAGAGATTTCCTTAATCATGCATGTCCTTGGTGTGTGCCTGCATACACCCATACTTAGGACAAGTGTGTACTAATCCCATACAATACTCTACTTTTATGTGCAGGTGAAGGTGGACGCTAGAGCTTACGAGACTACGTTGAAGCTATCTGGACGTGGAGCATTCATTCTGACTTGGTAGGCCCTCATGCTTTCGAGGATGCTTATCTCTTATATTCTAGCTTAGATGTAGGCATGAGCTAGTGGAGGATGTTCCACTAGCGTTTCTTTCTTACTTATTTTAGACGTTGTATTGGTGCCATTTTGGCAACTTTAAATTTATGCAGTTATGAACTATTTCCTTCATTTGAATATCTCATTATTAGATGGTTGTGGTGAACTTATGTGACATAATGAAATTCTTACTATGAATTCTATGTATACTTAACAGCAAACAAAAGTATTAAATTTTCCACTAAAATTAACCTATACGATGTAATGATGACGTATGTATGCTTGTCTGCGACCTCTGAGAGGTCAACGACGCCGGTTTCGGCTAGGATCTAGACCCTGGTCGTGACAAACGTGGTATTAGAGCATTTGGTTAAGTTCCAAGGGTAATAAGTTCACATCAACCATATCGAGTAGTTTCTAACTTATGGTAGTGAAGTGCACCACTATTATGAATTAGAGATTGCATGATGCGTAGGAAAATTTCCCTTCTTCTAATCTTATCGTGCTTTCCTTAATGTCTAATTTCTTGGTGTTATGAGCACATATAACATCAATTCTTATGTTTTCAGAAAATGAACACAAGGGGAAACGCTGGTCGGGGAAGAGTAGGAGCAGCTGCTGGGGAAAACCAAGTTCCACCCCAAGCTCCAGATGCAGGAGTGGCCATGCCAGTTAACCCAGCTGGGTTAACTGTTGCGGAGGTGCGGAAAACTTTGGCACAGATGGATCAAGCCATCACTGTGCAGGCTCAGGCTATGACGGCCAAGGCCAACAGACAAGAGGTTTTGCGGGAGAACCCACCATCCCACAACATGGAGAACAGGTTACGGGATTTTACGAGGATAAATCCTCCAATCTTTAAAGGATCTAAGACTTCCAAGGATCCTCAGAAGTTCAAGGAGGAGGTCCAAAATATTTTGGTGGTGATGGGGGCTACAGAGATTGAGAAAGCTGAAATGGCCTCGTACAAGCTAAAGGATGTTGCAAAGGCTTGGTGCAAGATGTGGCAGGATAGCAGGGCGTTGGCGGAGGTCCGATCACATTGAAGCTATTTAAGACAGCCTTTCTTGAGAGGTTCTTCACCAGAGAGATGAGAGAGGCTAAGGTTGAGGAGTTCATCAACCTTAAGCAGGGCTCGATGACTGTCAGGGAGTATTCCCTAAAATTTGTTAAATTGTCCAGGTATGCCACTTCTCTTGTATCGAACATCTGGGATGAGATGACAAGGTTCCTTACAGGAATCTCAGAGGAATTGGAGGAGGAGTGTCGGGCTGCGATGCTCCATGACAACATGGACTTGTCCAGGCTAATGGTGCATGTACAGCAGGTTGAGGATAGCAGGAAGAAGAGGAGAGTCCGTGAGGTCATGAGGACTAACCCTTCTGACCAGACAGGTTCCAGCAGAGTTGGTGGCAGGAGCACTTTTGGAGTTCGTAATCTGCCCAGATTTAAGAAGGGGCATTGGAGTTCAGGGAACTCTAACTATCAGAGGAGTGCAGCACCCAGAGGAGGCAGACCCGAGTCCAAGAAGAGCAATGGAGGTGATGTGCAGCGTCCCAGAAAGGAATGTGGCAAGTGTGGCCGTATTCACAGTGGAGAGTGCAGACTAGGAACAAATGCCTGCTTCGGTTGTGGAAAAAGCGGACACATGGTCAGGGACTATCCACAGAATTGGGGTTAGGCTAGAGGTAATGCTCAGCCTAGGCCTAATCCTTAGAAGGCTACTGCAGTCGAGCCTCCTAAGAGGAACAGATTATACGCCTTGAAAGATAGGGAGGAGCCGGAGAAGTCTGCTTATGTGGTCACAGGTATGCTGCAAGTTTTCTCAACCTCTATTTATGCTTTACTTGATCCAGGGTCTACCCTTTCTTTTGTGACTCCCTTGCTTGCTCTTACTTTTGAAACACTACCTGAGGTTTTGCATTATCCTATCGTAGTTAGTACTCCCTTAGGAGAAAATGTAAGTGTTGATAGGGTTCATAAGGACTGCCCAATAGTAGTATGTGGTAAGACTATGTGTGCAGACCTTGTTGAGTTACCCATGAATGACTTCGATATTATACTTGGTATGGACTGGCTCCATAAATGTTATGCCTTCATGTATTGCCGTAGTAGGGTTGTGAGATTCCATTTCCCTAATGAAGTAGAGTTGGTCTGGGATGGGTACAATTCAAGTCGTTCAAGTCCCTTGATTTCGAACCTAAAAGCTAATAAAATGATGTCAAAGGGATTGTTATACCATCTTGTAAGTGTCAATGATCTAGATCATGACATTCCTTCCATAGACTCTGTACCTGTAGTGAATGAGTTCCAAGATGTTTTCCCCGATGATTTGCCTGGAGTCCCTCCCCCTCGAGAGATTGATTTTGGTATCGACCTAGATCCCAATACCAAACCGATTTCAATTCCTCCCTACAGAATGACTCCAGCTGAACTCAAAGAGTTGAAGCTGCAGTTAAAAGATCTCACTTATAAGGGCTTCATCTAGCTGAGCATATCCCCTTGGGGCGCTCCAGTGCTGTTTGTGAAAACGAAGGATGGAACCCTTAGGATGTGTATCGATTATCGGTAGCTCAACAAAGTCTCTATAAAGAACAAGTATCCACTTCCCATAATAGATGACTTATTAGATCATCTCCAAGGGTCTAGTTTCTTCTCGAAGATTGATCTTCATTCCGGGTAAGATCAATTTAGGGTTAGGGATGAAGATATCCCAAAGATAGCCTTTCGTACCCTTTATGGTCATTATGAGTTCCTAGTCATGTCATTTGGTCTCACTAATGCACCAGCTACATTTATGGACCTCATGAACCGAGTCTTCCGTGAATACCTTGATTCTTTTGTTATAGTATTCATTCATGACATCCTCATCTACTCTAAGACCAAGGAAGATCATGAACAACATTTGAGACTAACCTTGCAGGTACTTAGACAACATCAGTTGTATGCCAAATTCAGCAAGTGTGAATTCTGGCTTAGATTAGTGAACTTCCTGGATCATGTTGTGTCTGATCAGGGTGTTGAGGTAGACCCCAGGAAGACTGAGGCTGGTAAGAACTGGCCAAGACCTCTTACTCCCACCGATTTCCGTAGCTTTTTGGGATTGGCTGGTTACTACCGCAGGTTCGTGGAGGTTTTTTCTTCCATTGTTGCCCCACTGACAGCTTTGAGTAAGAAGAAAGCCAATTTCGAATGGGCGGAGACTTGTGAGAAGAGTTTCCAAGAGCTCAAGGACAGACTCACTTCAGCCCCAGTGCTTAGTTGTCTAAATGTGGTGAGAATTACACTATTTATTGTGATGCATCTAGGGTTGGTTTGGGTTGTATTGTTATGCAGGGTAGTAAGGTGATAGCCTACGCGTCCAGACAGCTCAAGGTTCATGAGAAGAATTATCCCACTCATGACCTAGAGTTGGCAGCTGTGGTGTTTGCATTGAAGATGTGGAGGCATTACTTGTACGGGGTGCATGTGAATGTGTTCACAGACCACAAGAGTCTCCAGTACGTGTTCACGCAAAGGGAGTTGAATCTACGTCAGCGCAGATGGTTGAAGCTGTTGAAGGACTATGATATGAGTGTCCACTACCATCCAGGGAATGCAAATATTGTAGATGATCCTTTGAGCATGTTGAGCATGGGAAGTACAGCCCACGTTGATGATGGGAAGAAGGAGTTGGTGAAGGATGTGCACAGAATGGCCAGACCGAGTGGGCGGTTGATTGAATCTACTAATGGGGGTGTTTCAGTTCATCCTAGTTCTGAATCATCCTTGGTAGTTGAAGTCAAGAAGGGTCAGCATATTGATCCTGTGTTGATGGAGTTGAAGGACTCACTACTGATAAAGATGAATGAGTCATTTGCTTTGGGGGGTGACGGCATACTTAGGTACCAGGACAGGATGTATGTACAAGACATGGATGATTTGCGGACCAAAATTTTTGCAGAGGCCCATGGTTCCAGGTATTCGATACATCCAGGTTCCACCAAGATGTATCATGACCTCAAGCAGATCTATTGGTGGGATGGCATGAAGAAGGACATTGCTGAGTATGTGGCCAAGTGTCCTAATTGTCAGCAGGTTAAGGCGGAGCACCTTAAGCCTGGTGGTCTCACTCAGATGATTAAGGTTTCCACTTGGAAGTGGGAGGACATTAATATGAACTTCGTGGTTGGTCTTCCGAGGACTAGGAGACAGCATGACTCCATATGGGTTATTATGGACAGGATGACTAAGTCTGCCCACTTTATCCCTGTGAAGTTTACTTACAGGGCCGAGGATTATGCGAGACTCTACATTGATGAGATTGTGATGTGGCATGAGATTCCTTTGTGTATCATTTCAGATAGAGGAGCTTAGTTCACTTCGCATTTCTGGAGATCCTTCTAGAAGATCTTAGGCATGCAAGGTAAAGCTCAGTACTACTTTCCATCCTCAGAAAAGTGGGCAGGCAGAGCGCACCATTCATACATTGGAGGACATGTTGAGGGTGTGTGTGATTGACTTCAGGGGTAGTTGTAACGACCATCTCCCCTTTATAGAGTTCTTGTATAATAACAGCTATCACTCCAGCATTGGGATGGCACCGTTTGAGGCACTGTATGGTAGGAGGTGTAGATCTCCAGTTGGGTGGTTCGAGGTTGGAGAGTCATCTATTTTGGGTCCAGATATCATTCATGAGGCCTTAGAGAAGGTCAGGGTGATTAGGGACAGGTTGGCTACTACTTAAAGTTGGCAGAAGTCTTATGAAGATAATAGGAAGCGTCCCTTAGAGTTTGATGTTGGTGACCAGGTCTTCTTTAAGATATCACCCATGAAGGGGGTGATGAGGTTTGGCAGGAAGGGGAAGTTGAGTCTGAGGTACGTAGGGCTATACGAGATTCTAGAGCGTGTTAGTGAGGTAGCCTATGAGTAGGTGTTGCCTGCAGAGCTAGCTTCTGTTCATCCAGTCTTTCATGTCACTATATTAAAGAAGTGTCTTGGTGATCCAACATCGATTCTGCCTATTGACGGTTTGGGGGTTGATGAAGACTTGTCCTATGAGGAGGTTCTTTTTAAGATTATAGACCGGTAGATAAAGCGGTTAAGAAACAAGGAGGTGGCCACAGTGAAGGTATTGTGGAGGAACCATCTTGTTGAGGGTGCTATGTGGGAGGCTTAGGCCGATATCAGATCCCGCTATCCTCATCTTTTCAGCTCTTGAGGTTAGACTTCCTACTATTAAGTCAAAGTTTCCTTATCTCCTCTATTCTTGGTTGTTGTTGCTTGACTGTGTATAGTACTCATGTTATGATATACCTGGCATTGTGCTAGATAATTAGAAGTGTCATTCGGGTATGAATGTTCCTAAGGGGGGGATAATGTAACAATCCGAAAATGATTATGCTAAGTAATGCCTAAACGTACCTAGAATACGTAGATTAGACTGGATTCACACGGATTGATGCGCGTGGAACAAGACTTCTAAACCTATGCACCAGCCAAGCCAACCAACTTGGTGAGTTAGTTGAGCTAGGCAAGGTTGGGTCTAGCCATGTAGGGCACCCGAATATTAAGATTCACCCGGATGAGTCTTAACCAGACTTGAAAGGGGTAATCTTAAATTTGGACGGTCTAGGGGTAAAATGGTCTTTTCCAAGCTAGGGGTAGTATTGTAATTACCCTAACTATTTAATTAATTAATTAATTAATATAAAAAGGTGGACAATTCGGATAGGGTTGGCCAAATTTTACCCTTTTCGCAAGTTAAGCTTCACCCGGGTTCGATCCTTTGTGGAAGCATTGTCAAATCTAATTAATTTATATTAATTATCTGATTTAAGTAAGGGCGTGATTAGTCATTTCACCTAAGCCTTTAAAAAAATCAGATTTTTAATAATAATGGCAAGGAGTCCTAGTTTGACTAAGTTTTCAACTAAGACTCCCACTCCTAAGCTTACTATAACATCTCTCCACTCTCAATCTCACGATTCTCCACTTCCTTTCTCACGCCTATTTACTCTCATTCTCATGTTCATTATGAGTAAAAGAACAAAAATCAAAAGTTCATCACTCTTTAAGAACTTGAACGCTAAAATGCAAAAGAAAAACTAAACTAAAAACGAAAAGCAAAAACATTGTTCTTGACTGGTTGTGCTTGAAGTTTGGTGGTGAGGCTTTGGTGTCGTGGGAGTTGGCAGCCATTGGAGAAGATTTGGAGGGTGTTGATTGACAAAAGGTATGGGTTTTCTTCCTCTTGGTCCCTTTCCCAAGAGACCCCTAGGATTCAGTCGAATTCTAATCCGAAAACTAGGAATGTTCCCCGTTGCATGTCCCTGTCACTAGCTCCCATCAATTTTGTAGGTTTGGTATGTTTTGCTGGTAGAATTTAGGGATGTGATGTGTTTTTATGATGATTTTGTTCATTTATGCATGTCCGGATTTATGTGAGTAATAAGCATTCTTTCCGAAACTATGTGTTAAATGTGTGTGTGCATTGTGTATGCCGTGACTTTGGTCACGGGTTGAAGTGTGTAATATGCATGTTAAATTCTTGTGTTTTGTATGAAATTACCTTAAGTAAATTGTGATGTTCATAATTGGTGTAATGTTGCTGAATTTAGTGAAACCTCTTGATCAAATGTAACCACAAAAATGCACAAAATAAACGTACGAAATTTCCAATGAATTTTCCTAAAATCTACCATATAAAATGTTGAGGAAATGGACTCGAAAGCGTGATCAAATTTCCAGACTTACTGGAAATTTGGTTTCGGCTAAGTTACTTGAAGAATTGGAGATTATGTTTTTTTTTAAATAAGTGAGGTCATCAAGGATTGAACTCGAGACCTCACTAAATGAAGGCTGCTGAAAAATTTAATATCTAAAGTGAGGTGAGGGGGATTCGAAATGGGCTAAGGCTGGTGATGAAACAAAAGAAAAAGGTAAGATAAATAAAATGAGGTGTATGGGGATCGAACCCACAACCTCTCGGATAGATAAGAAAGTTAGGACAAAAATTAAATAAATGAAAATAAAAGGAATGTGGGCGTGGGGATTCGATCTTGGGTCCCCAAGCCGAGATGTTTAAGACAAAGTGAAGAAAAAAAAGAAAGGGAGTGTACGTGTGGGGATTCGATCTCGGGTCCCCAAGTCGAGAATTCTAAATAAAAAATTTATAAAAAAGACTAAGTGTTATACAAGGGATTAAAATCGGGCTCCCTTGCCCAATTCCGTATTGATACATAAGTCTTACGTGATTAAATATTTAATGAATGTTGCCTATAGGAATTGAAATTAAGACCTTGGCATACTTACAAGATGCATAAGTCTTGTACCATATAATCTTGGGTAAGTATAAGTCACTTAGACGAATTATGAATGAAGCCTCATGGCTTGTGCGTATGGGTTCATAAGTCCAGCGTACGTTAAAATTAAGTGAACCTAAGATGTATGTGATGAATTGATGTGACCCCAGGAGGGTTAAGTAGGGGTGTGAAACACACTAAAAGGACAAGTACATTGGCATATAATGAAATGAACATTCACGTAAAAGGGGTGAGTAATTATGATGAGCTAATATGCTAAAGTTAATGAATGTAGTGACAACATGATAAGAGGCTAATGTGAAAGATGAGATCAACCTCAGATGAGACTAAGTAAGTGTTACCAATGACGTACTCACCTATGAGAGCGTAAAGTTAATGAAGAGAGCAGTCTCTAAGAAACACTCTAATGAAAGTATTGAGATTAATACACACTTAATACTAATGATGAGATGAGAAATCATCTAATGAGCAATGATGCCCTCATACTAGAAGACAACTTCTATGATGTGTGAGATGAATGTATTGGAACTTTTGTAAGACCTCGAAAATAGCTTAGGTGTTATAGAGCCTAACATGTTGGTCTTAGTGTTATAAGGTCCTAAATATGTTTAATTTGTGGTATAAAGGCAGTAGCTAAAACATTAGAGGTGTTGGAAGTCGAACGTCAAGGGATGACTAAGACGTTTGACGACTAAGTCACCTAAATGTCTAATATGTGGTTCTATGTGTTTATGTGTGTTTAATGGTGTTTTAAGGTTCTTAATAGAGTTATTATAGCATGTATAGTCAGTGGTTAAAGTTTCGTGAAGTTTGGAGTTCAAACGATTAAGAACGTCCAAGGCATTCGAAAGATGTGCCTTGAGTCGACCTTGTACGTCTAGGCGAGTTTCGTCGAGTTTTATATGTTCATTTTGGTTGAAATTCATGTGAGAGGTGTTAAACTCATAGATTATAATATTTGGGTTGGAAATATCCGGGAAATTATCCCCAAGAACCATCAAAGGGTCCTTGAGGAAAGGACCCAAAACCTGTTGGCAGGCTGTCCCAGACAGCCTTGGTGACGGAGCTGTCGACGGCCTGTCGTGGCTGTGACGCCCCGTCACAAGGGTTCCGTCGTGGTGGACTTGTCCAAGGGTGTAGGATGAACCCTTGTCAAGCCAAAGGAACTTGAAATGGAGGTCCATGACGGACCGTTTCACCCGTGACGGCCCGTCACAGGCAGGTCGTCAAGGCCATGTCTCTTGCGCAGAATTTTCTGCCAAGTTAGGGGTGAACTTGTAAATTCATCCCATGTCTAAATAAGAGTTTAGGCGGTTGCTTAGAGGTCTTATGGGTATTTTAATTAAATATTTAAGTGGTTAAGACCCTAGAGACTTCATTATTCTTCTAAAATCAAAACCCAAAGTCTCTAAGAAATCCCAAAACCTCCATTGAAGACTCCATTGAAGAGGCAGCTTGGTGAGGGGTTATTGTGTGGAAATTCTTCAACAAATTGAAGAATTATCATCCTTGAGATATGGTTTTTGATCCTTGAAACTTATTTCATGAAGGAGCCCAATTCTCAAGATGTTTTTCAATGTTTTCTAAAGTGAATTGTCCAATTTCTACTCTAAATCATGGGTTCTTGCATGAAACGTTTTCAATTATTAAGATATGATATTATTGATGTTTAATTGATGTTTTCCAATGAAATTATCCCTGAACCCTTGATCTTCTCAAATCTCTAAATTCACTAAAATATGGGTTATGTGATTATGTCTTGAGTTTGATGAATTCATGTGTATATTGCTATGGGCTTTTGATTCATGTATATATTATGTATGAATGATGTATAGGCTGTTCCAATTTGATTAATTGAGTAATGAATACTCTTAGATCTATTGCATGTTAAGCTTGTTGAATCAATGTGAACTTAATGCTTACCAATTCTAGTGTAGTTTTCTATGGGTTTTATATTGATGTAAGTATTGTGTTCCATTGATGCATATTTGGTCTTAGATTGATAAATCTATATTGAATTGACTTAGATTCATTGAGTATTATGGTTTATCCTTTGAATTATTGTTCATGGCCATGGGTAAGGGCCTTGTGATGTTGAATTAGTTGATTTGGCATTGAATTGAGGTGTGGATATGGGGATGAAGGTATGCTGCCCCGTTTTTCTTTAATTTGATATTAATTATACTATGATTCTATTGTGATTGGTATGGTCCACTTATGGTGGCAGTTTTATGTGAATTGATGTGGCCTTATCGGCGTTACTTTATGCAATATAATGATCATGGCCTTGTCAAAATTACTTGAAGTATATGATGATTATGTGATGTATGATAATGTCTATCTATATGTGAAAGTATATGTGTTCTTATATGAAGTTATGTTAATTTATAAGATGTTATTCCTAAGTACTTCTAGAATGACTTGTATTGTATGTTAAAGTGAAATATGTGGTGTCTTGTTTAGGTAGACTTATGTACCTTGCTTGATGCTTATATGAATATTATTATGTGATGATTTGACTTAGTATGTTAAGAGTCTTGAATAATAATACAAGTAAGTCCTTAAGGATAAGAAGGTCAATGTTATGTGGAACCTTGTACTTAGTGGCGAGGTTATGAATTGTGAAGCAGTTAGCCGTAATGGTATCTTTCATGTTATGAGTGATGGACTTAGGGATGGTTGGCTGGAAAGGCATCATATCATACCTTAGGAAAGTCGCGATGAGCTTCTTGTCGCTAAAGTGAGATATGCCCTAGTGGAACTTGCTTTGGTAGGGTGAATGTAATTGGGTTATGAACTAGATAAGAGACCTAATTATATGAACCTTAATGTGAATTAATCTATGACAACAAAGGCTAGCACCGAGTGAGTATGGTAAGGGAAGTAATTCTAGTGAAGCACGAGACTAGATTGCAAAGAAACCCTTCATATTCCTTAACCATGTGCCTACATGAGATGTGTCCAAGTTCTACCATTGGAAAGTAGAACAACCTCATCGAAGTAGGATAGAACTTCGGATTCCATGTCTTGCTATCATGGTCTATGTCGGTTATTGCCTATTCTCATCATGTGGAATACCTTTTAGCATTAGATAAGTTTATGAGGTTTAGGTTGTGGTATGGGACGCTATCTAGACATTGCACAATAGACTTTGAAGGTGTTATGTGGAGTTCCTAGGTCTTGTCCAAAGACCATTATGTAATCCATTATGTGAGTGTCTTATGTGATTCTTTATGTGAGTGTCTTATGTGATGTATGAGTCTTAATGAACTAATGAACTAATGACTTAGGTTAGTAACTATGTAAATGATTAAGTACCTAATCTAAGTGACTTAACCATTCCTTAGCTAAAGTGTGAGGAGGACATGAAAGGATGGTCTCTTCATGTCTTATCTTTGGAAGTCTTGAGGATGACTCTAATTAGGGAAGTTGGTTAATATTGTTGACATGATCTAAACCTTAGGAAGTCTTAAGGACTATTTAGGTAATCTTGGAGAGGTCATTGTACTATGGACTTTATCTTCTTGATTTACTTAAGTAGGTCTTTTGATAGGATTTGGAAGGAGAATGTCTTCTACTCTAAGTGTTAGTGTGTTTAGTGAGAATGATTCTATTTGAGGTAGTCTATAGGATCTGTTGTGAGTGTGTGAAATGTATTGTATGGGCGGTCGCTCCACACTTACTCAAGTGAACCTTGGAAATCACATTTGGTAGAGGAATCTTACATAGATGTTTATGGTTGTTTTCTAAGTGTGTATGTGACTCATCGTAGGTAATCTTAAGGGTCGTTTAGGCACATCTAGAGAGGGTGTATGGGCGGTCTCTCTTTGTGTGACTTAAGTGAATCTTAGGATGACTTTAAGTGAGGGAATTACATGCTAGAAAGACTTAGGGAGAAGGGTGAAGTGATTCACTGTAACAGTGAATTAATTCACTGTACAGTGAATATAGCTCACTGTAAAGTGAGTCTTTAAGATGCTATCTTTGGTTTATTGTTATCTTATGTGTTTTTTAATTGATAAATGATGTTCTTATGTTTAATCTATGATTTCTAAATGAAAAGATGCATATTTCCAATAAAGTCCGTTTTCATGATTTTATGCATATAGCCATACTTAGTACATGTGGTTGTACTAATTCCATTCTTTATTTTCTATCTATAGTCCTTGGTAGGTAAGGAGCTTTTGGAGAAGAATACTTGGTCTTAGAAGAATCGTCCGAGTAGAAGAGTTGAAGTATGTCCTCATTGTTTCGAGGGCATATATGTCGTTTTATGTTTCTTTTATGAAGTATTGTACAAGACTATGTTATTTCTATTTTTTCGTATTAAAGTACTCTTGTGTCGTAAGTTTATGAGATTGAGACTTAGTATTTCTATATGAAAGAGTTTTAAAGACTATTTTATGTTTTAGGGAAAAGTTTTAATTCCGCACTACTTTTCATTATGTATATGCGATGAATGATATGAATGAGGCTTGTCTGAGAACTCTGAGAGTTCGACGACGCCGGTCGCAATCCAAGATTGCACCCTATCTTCAAGGATATGGTCTCAGGTTGTGACAAAGTTGGTATCAGAGCATAGGATTGGTGAAAGTAGTATTAGGTATCAAAAAGTCTCATCAAGTCACTTCTAGTAGAGTCTTGACCATCGGTGTGAGTCGCGAAACATCTATGGGCAAGAGGCTATAGGACGATAGAGTTTCCCTTCTTTTCTATTCCTATATCGTGCGGTAGAGTAAATGTTATGATTATCCTTCTTATGAGTTTCCTTGTGTTTGCTAGGAGATGAATACTAGAAGGATGGCCGCTAGAAGGATGGAAGAGGAAAGGGTGAATGAGGAAGTTCTTCCTCAAGTGGAGCAAGTTGAGCAAGGTGCTCAAGGTGAGCAAGTTGAGCAAGGTGCTCAAGGTGAGCAAGGTGTCCAAGATGGGCAAGGTGATGAAGTTCCTCCCCAAGGTGATCATGTTCCTAATGTGGATGGAGGTGATGAGGTGCCGGAGTTGTCTAATAGGGTGATTGGAGAGGCTTTGATGGCTTTAGCTAAAGCCGTAACTACTCAAATCAATTTGAGTATGGTGCCTAGGGTTATGGAGAGCACTATGACATCTAGGTTGAGAGACTTTGTGAGGATGAATCCTCCTATATTTCTTGGCTCTAAGGTGAATGAGGATCCCCAAGAATTTCTTGATGGTTTGTACAAAGTTTTGAGTGCTATGGGGGTTACATCTAGGGAGAAGGCGGAGTTGGCTTCTTATCAATTGAGAGATGTTTCTCAAATTTGGTATACTCAATGGAAGGACAATAGGCCGGAAGATTCGGATCCTATTGAGTGGGAAGAGTTTAAGGGAGCTTTTCTTGGCAAGTACTTTCACCGAGAGAGAAAAGAAGTCAAGGTGGAGGAGTTTGTTAATCTCAAGCAAGGCAACATGAGTGTTGAGGAGTACTCTTTGAAATTCTCAATGTTGTCTAGGTATGCTCCTTCTCTTGTGTCCAATCCAAGAGATGAAATGAGTCGCTTTTGTACCGGAGTAGCCGACTTGGTGAAG
This sequence comes from Solanum sitiens, assembly GCA_016801875.1. NCBI lineage: Eukaryota > Viridiplantae > Streptophyta > Magnoliopsida > Solanales > Solanaceae > Solanum > Solanum sitiens. Next base: position 79,913 of record JABWTJ010001116.1, on the reverse strand, counting down.
GAAGAATGTCGTACCGCTATGCTTCATGATAATATGACCCTATTTAGACTCATGGTGTATGCACAATCTATTGAGGAGTCTAAGCTTAGAAGGATGGCTAGATGTCTGAAAAGGGGTGTTGCTAGTGATCAAGAGCAACCTAGGTTCAAAAAGAGGGTTCAAACTCAAGATGGACCTAGAGTTCCTAAGAAGAAGTTTGAGAAAGGAGGTGGTTCTAAGGATAGCAAGCCTACTTGTGCAAATTGTGGCAAGAGTCACTATAGTGAGTGTTTATTAGGTACCGGTAGTTGCTTTGGATGTGGTAAGGATGGGCACAAAGTGAGAAATTGTCCAAACATTGCTTCTAGGAAGGAGGGCAAGAGGGTTGAGCCTAGTGTTCCAAAGGAAGATGCTCCAACTAAGAAGCCTTTCTATGCACTCCGAACTAGAATTGAGAAGTCGGGTGATGGTGATGATGATGTTGGTAAGTTCTTGTTTCTCTTTTGACAGTATGAGTTCCTTCTAAGTGGGGGAGTATGGTTTGTAGATGGTATAGAAGTTCTTGAATTGTTGCATGTGCATGATGTTTAGGAGTTTGGTTGAAATTGAATTTCATTAAATTCTTGCATTGTGTGTTTTATGAAGCTTTGAGCATGTTGTATGATGTGTTTACATGACGTTATCTTGCATTCTAGCATGTCTATATAAAGAATTGCCTAAAGATTGCATTTTTGGAAAAGTTGCTAAAATCACTGCTTCTTTGTGAACTGCTCACTGTAATTTTTTTGAGAAAATGACTAAGTGATTCTTTGGTCTAAAATTCTTGATATGTGGTTAGAACTTATGCATATGAGTATGATGTTGAATGTAAAATGAGTTTTTGCTAATTGGATTGAAGCATGTGAGTTTGTAGCATAACGAGTTATAGAATTGTCTTCTAGTTTCTTGTTGTGTTGTGAATCTCTTGATTAAGTGAAATTTATGATTTCTTCTTAGATGATATGTTGTATGATTTGGTTATGTGCTTCTAGTTGAATCTCTAATCTTGGAAGTGTTCGGAGAGTGGCAAGTGTCATTCGAGGACGAATGTGTCCAAGTGGGGGAGATTGTAAGACCTTGAAAATAGCTTAGGTGTTATAGAGCCTAACATGTTGGTCTTAGTATTATAAGGTCCTAAATATGTTTAATTTGTGGTATAAAGGCAGTAGCTAAAACATTAGAGGTGTTGGAAGTCGAACGTCAAGGGATGACTAAGACGTTTGACGACTAAGTCACCTAAATGTCTAATATGTGGTTCTATGTGTTTATGTGTGTGTAATGGTGTTTTAAGGTTCTTAATAGAGTTATTATATCATGTATAGTCAGTGGTTAAAGTTTCGTGAAGTTTGGAGTTCAAACGATCAAGAACGTCCAAGGCCTTCGAAAGATGTGCCTTGAGTCGACCTTGTACGTGTAGGCTAATTTCGTCGAGTTTTATGTGTTCGTTTTGGTTGAAATTCATGTGAGAGGTGTTAAACTCATATATGATCATATTTGGGTTGGAAAATTCCGGGAAATGATCCCCAAGAACCATCAAAGGGTCCTTGAGGAAAGGACCCAAAACCTGTTGGCAGGCTGTCCCAGACAGCCTTGGCGACGGAGCTGTCGACGGCCTGTCATGGCTGTGACGCCCCGTCACAAGGGTTACGTCGTGGGGAACTTGTCCAAGGGTGTAGGAGTAACCCTTGGCAAGCCAAAGAAGCTTGAAATGGAGGTCCATGACGGACCGTTTCACCCGTGACGGCCCGTCACAGGCAGGTCGTCATGGCCTTGTCTCCTGCGCAGAATTTTCTGCCAAGTTAGGGGTGAACTTGTAAATTCACCCCATGTCTAAATAAGAGTTTAGGCGGTTGCTTAGGGGTCTTATGGGTATTTTAATTAACTATTTAAGTGGTTAAGACCCTAGAGACTTCATTATTCTTCTAAAATCAAAACCCAAAGTCTCTAAGAAATCCCAAAACCTACATTGAAGACTCCATTGAAGAGGCAGCTTGGTGAGGGGTTCTAGTGTGGAAATTCTTCAACAAATTGAAGAATTATCATCCTTGATGTATGGTTTTTGATCCTTGAAACATATTTCATCAAGGAGCCCAATTCTCAAGATGTTTTTCAAAGTTTTCTAAAGTGAATTGTCCAATTTCTACTCTAAATCATGGGTTCTTGCATGAAACGTTTTCAATTGTTAAGATATGATATTATTGATGTTTAATTGATGTTTTCCAATGAAATTATCCATGAATCCTTGATCTTCCCAAATCTCTAAATTCACTAAAATATGGGTAATGTGATTATGTCTTGAGATTGATGAATTCATGTGTATATTGCTATGGGCTTTTGATTCATGTATATATTATGTATGAATGATGTATAGGCTGTTTCAATTTGATTAATTGAGTAATGAATACTCTTAGATCTATTGCATGTTAAGCTTGTTGAATCGATGTGAACTTAATGCTTACGAATTCTAGTGTAGTTTTCTGTGGGTTTTATATTGATGTAAGTATTGTGTTCCATTGATGCATATTTGGTCTTAGATTGATAAATCTATATTGAATTGACTTAGATTCATTGAGTATTATGGTTTATCCTTTGAATTATTGTTCATGGCCATGGGTAAGGGCCTTGTGATGTTGAATTAGTTGATTTGGCATTGAATTGAGGTGTGGATATGGGGATAAAGGTATGCTGCCCCGTTTTTCTTTAATTTGATATAAATTATACTTTTATTCTATTGTGATTGGTATGGTCCACTTATGGTGGCGGTGTTATGTGAATTGATGTGGCCTTGTCGGCGTTACTTTATGCAATATGATGATCATGGCCTTGTCGGCATTACTTGAAGTATATAATGATTATGTTATGTATGATAATGTCTATCTAAATGTGAAAGTATATGTGTTCTTATATGAAGTTATGTTAGGTTATAAGATGTTATTCCTAAGTACTTCTAGAATGACTTGTATTGTATGTTAAAGTGAAATATGTGGTGTCTTGTTTAGGTAGACTTATGTCCCTTTCTTGATGCTTATATGAATATTATTATGTGATGATTTGACTTATTATGTTAAGAGTTTTGAATAATAATACAAGTATGTCATTAATGATAAGAAGGTCAATGTTATGTGGAACCTGGTACATAGTGGCGAGGTTATGAATTGTGAAGTAGTTAGCCGTAATGGTATCCTTCATGTTATGAGTGATGGACTTAGGGATGGTTGGCTGGAACAGCATCATATCATACCTTAGGAAAGTCGCGATGAGCTTCTTGTCGCTAAAGTGAGGTATGCCCTAGTGGAACTTGCTTTGGTAGGGTGAATGTAATTGGGTTATGAACTAGATAAGAGACCTAATTATATGAACCTTAATGTGAATTAATCCATGACAACAAAGGCTAGCACCGAGTGAGTATGGTAAGGGAAGTAATTCTAGTGAAGCACGAGACTAGATTGCAAAGAAACCCTTCATATTCCTTAACCATGTGCCTACATGGGATGTGTCCAACTTCTACCATTGGCAAGTAGAACAACCTCATCGAAGTAGGATAGAACTTTGGATTCCATGTCTTGCTATCATGGTCTATGTTGGTTATTGCCTATTCTCATCATGTGGAATACCTTTTAGCATTAGATAAGTTTATGAGGTTTAGGTGGTGGGGTATGGGACGCTATCTAGACATTGCACAATAAACTTTGAAGGTGTTATGTGGAGTTCCTAGGTCTTGTCCAAAGACCATTATGTGATCCATTATGTGAGTGTCTTATGTGATTCTTTATGTGAGTGTCTTATGTGATGTATGAGTCTTAATGAACTAATGAACTAATGACTTAGGTTAGTAACTATGTAAATGAATAAGTACCTAATCTAAGTGACTTAAGCATTCCTTAGCTAAAGTGTGAGGAGGACATGAAAGGATGGTCTCTTCGTGTCTTATCTTTGGAAGTCTTGAGGATGACTCTAATTAGGGAAGTTGGTTAATCTTGTTGACATGATCTAAACCTTAGGAAGTCTTAAGGACTATTTAGGTAATCTTGGATAGGTCATTGTACTATGGACTTTATCTTCTTGATTTACTTAAGTAGTTCTTTTGATAGGCTTTGGAAGGAGAATGTCTTCTACTCTAAGTGTTAGTGTGTTTAGTGAGAATGATTCTATTTGAGGTAGTCTATAGGATCTGTTGTGTTTGTGTGAAAGGGATTGTATGGGCGGTCGCTCCACACTTACTCAAGTGAACCTTGGAAATCACCTTTGGTAGAGGAATCTTACATAGATGTTTATGGTTGTTTTCTAAGTGTGTATGTGACTCATCGTAGGTAATCTTAAGGGTCGTTTAGGCACATCTAGAGAGAGTGTATGGGCGGTCTCTCTTTGTGTGACTTAAGTGAATCTTAGGATGTTACATGCTAGAAAGACTTAGGGAGAAGGGTGAAGTGATTCACTGTAACAGTGAATTAATTCACTGTACAGTGAATATAGCTCACTGTAAAGTGAGTCTTTAAGATGCTATCTTTGGTTTAATGTTATCTTATCTATTTCCTAATTGGTAAATGATGTTATTATGTTTAATCTATGATTTCTAAATGAAAATATGCATATTTCCAATAAAGTCCGTTTTCATGATTTTATGCATATAGCCATACTTAGTACATGTGGTTGTACTAATTCCATTCTTTATTTTCTATCTATAGTCCTTGGTAGGTAAGGAGCTATTGGAGAAGAAGACTTGGGCTTAGAAGAATCGTCCGAGTAGAAGAGTTGAAGTATGTCCTCATTGTTTCGAGGGCATATATGTCGTTTTATGTTTCTTTTATGAAGTATTGTACAAGACTATGTTATTTCTATTTTTTCGTATTAAAGTACTCTTGTGTCGTAAGTTGATGAGATTGAGACTTAGTATTTCTATATGAAAGAGTTTTAAAGACTATTTTATGTTTTAGTGAAAAGTTTTAATTCCGCACTACTTTTCATTATGTATATGCGATGAATGATATGTATGAGTCTTGTCTGAGAACTCTGAGAGTTCGACGACGCCGGTCGCAATCCAAGATTGCACCCTATCTTCTAGGGTATGGTCTCGGGTTGTGACAACTTTATATGGAGCACCGATAGGCTAGCTATGAGTCGCGATTCCTTCTTTTGGGAAGGCAAAGGTTCGTGTAAATCTCATGAGATGAGAATGTCCGTTTAGGCGGGTATGGGTCTCCTTATATCTCCTAGTCTTTGAACCTATGCAGCCAACATAGGGATCTAGGAAGGTTCAATACCCTATATACGCTAGCATGTTTTGGTTTCACTTTGGACGGTGATTCGACCTCTTTTGGGTGTGGGGTAGACACTGGATTTCATGGAACTCACATGATCTATGTTGGTAAGTTCCCAAAGAAAGAATGATGCCAACCTCAGTAATGCACAAAATGAAATGAATGATACCAAAGGTGTTTGGTTAGGATAATCAAGAGGTGAACTAGACTCAAGTAATGACACTCGGTCGTTCTTGATCATTGCACAGTGAATCTGATGAGAGTCTTAAACTACATCCTAGGTATTGCTGGTGTTTGTACCAGCCTATGAATGAATAAACGAATGAAAACGAAGTATGTATGAATGAATAAAGCAGACTGTGTGTTTTTGCTAAAGAAAGCTCCCTAGTTGAGGTCCCATATGTTGAGCCCTCATTTTGGGAAGTCCTAATGTTAAGTACATGATTCCAAGGTCTCATAGCATATGAACGAATGATATGTTGTATATGTATGTGCTATATAAAATATGTTATGTGCTGTGTGCAATATGAAAAGAATGATGATGCATGTTACTCTCATAGCATGACTTTCCTAATCTGATTTGGCAAGTCCAACTGACTTGGCTTTCCGTAACTCATATCGTTAGGAGAGAGCTTTCCTTAACCATGCATGTCCTTGGGGTGTGCCTGCATACACCCATACTTAGTACAAGTGTGTACTAATCCCATACAATACTCTACTTTTAGGTGCAGGTGCAGGTGGACGCTAGATCTTACGAGACTACGTTGAAGTTATCCGTACGTGGAGCATTCATCCGGACTTGGTAGGCCCTCATGCTTTCAAGGATGCTTATCTCTTATATTCTAGCTTAGATGTAGGCATGAGCTAGTGGAGGATGCTCCACTAGCGTTTCTTTCTTACTTATTTCAGACGTTGTATTTGTGCCATTTTGGCAACTTTATATTTATGCAGTTATGAACTATTTCCTTCATTTGAATATATCATTATTCGATGGTTGTGGTGAACTGATGTGACATAATGAAATTCTTACTATGAAGTCTATGTATACTTCAAAGCAAACAAAAGTTTTAAATTTTCTGCTAAAATTAACCTATACGATGTAATGATGACGTATGTAGGCTTGTCTGCGACCTCTGAGAGGTCAACGATGCCGGTTTCGGCTAGGGTCTAGACACCGGTCGTGACAGCATACTCCAATACAATATCACGACTTAATCACAATTAACCATAATTTGAAGTAAAGAATAGGGATCATTAGACTTACCAAATTTCCTTCATAATTCATCATCAAGCTCGTACCATCAAACCTTTATTCAACCCAATTAGTGTATAACATCATCATAATTCAATGAGCAACATGATAAAAAGGCTAAAAGAATCACTACATCACAATTCAATACTAGTTCATGACTTAAGACAAGAGACATAGGTCAAAGTCATAATCTAATTTTATTACTCAAGAACTTGCATGATAGGACTATAATTCACCCTAATTCATGATTTATTGATAAAATAACATCATCTAGTAGTAATTCAACCAATAACCAAGTCAATTGAAATATCATTATACAATTCATGTCAAGATCATAACCTAGGGTTAAGGGTTAAGGGTCATCTTTTACAAACAAGACCAAACCATAAAGATATATCATAATTAAGTTAGAATACATGTTAATATATTCATAATATACAAAATAAATCATAAACAATTCAATTCACAACATCAAATTCGTATTGGATGAAAACCCACTAGAAAACCCAACTTTTGAAATCAATTTGATGGAACCCTTTGAGGAAAGAGGTATCAAAGGTGAAAGAGATACCATAACTTACTAATTGATGAAGATTGATGGTGAAACTTGACTTTTTGAAGCCCTTAAACCCTCCCCTATCTTGGTCTTCAATGTAGTTCTTAACTAGAGAGAGAAAGAAGAGAATTTGGGTTTGTGAGTTATGAGAGCTTAGATTAGTCTAATAGGGTTGCGGTCTTTATATGGGGTGTTAATTAACTTAATTAGACTTCCATTTACCCGAAATAATGACCTAACCACTTAATTAATTAATTGGAACCAATGAAGAATGTGCAGCAAAGTCAGGACCTCACAGACGAGACCTCGACCAACATTCTGTCTCTGAGTCGACGACTCCTGCCCCCTTCCGTGCTGCACTTCGTCGATGAGTTTAGAGGCTGGTAAAAATGGACCATTAGCCAAAATTTCTAAGTGTTGGTTGACGTATGGCATCGATACCCCGTCGATCCACACACGCCCCGTCGATTCCCCTCGTGGGTGCACACTGTCTAGGCACTGCTTTTGACCCCAAAAAGAAAGGGTCCTCCTCAAGGGACCTTGGTTGGTCCTTGGGTAGTCGTACCCGGACGTTTAGACCATGAATGAACCCTAAAACAAGTTGGGCACCCTTCCATCAAATTTCATGAATTTCCGACTCCTAAAAGCTAGTCAAATAGGTTAAGACATGCTAGTACCTCCTTGTACTAGTTTCCGAACTTCATGGACGTTGTTGGACGTTTTGGTTTCTAGAATTCCTAAATGACTTATATTCATTAGAATGGACCTTAAAACAGTGTCTAAAACTTATGACACTTATGTTAGTCTCTATAACACGTCTTAGATATTCGAAGTGTTACATTATCCCCCCCTTACGAACATTCGTCCCCAACTGACACAAAAAATCTTTTGAAGGAATGATAAAATCAAGACTAGCAGCCCAACCAACAACAATACATAACAAAATCAATCACATCATCTAAAAAAGGCAATTCAAAAGCTTCAATTACTGTACATAAGGCTCAACATTACATTATGAGGAATATCCTTCTCACAACAACAAGAGCTCAACATAGCATTTATGAGTCAATTATGCCAAAGTTCAACATACCAATATGCTACATATCATTTCATAAATACTCACCATATCAAAATGCACAACATAACTCAAACAAGCGAAATTGCAAATTATTAGCATACTGTCACTGTAACAACATCCAAAAATGTACATTTTTCAACAATTCACCACAAATCAAGAAATTTCAATTGTTAGTCATTATTTTCATTATTTGTAAGAACAAATAACCTTAGTTATCAAATAGATGAGGGTAACGGGTCTTCATGTCGGCCTCGGCCTCCCATGTTGCACCCACAACTAGGTGATTCTTCCATAACACCTTTTCAGAAGCCACCTCTTTCTTCCTCAATTTCTCTACTTGCCTATCAAGGATTTGAACCGGAGCATCCTCATAAGAGAGGTTATCCTTCACATTAAGACCCTCAATAGGGATAATAGACTCGGGATCACAGATACTATTCTTAAGCATGGAAACATGGAAAATCGGATAAACCGAAGCCAATTCACTAGGAAGATTCAATTCATAGGCAACCTTACCAACTCTTTGCAATATTTCATAGGGACGCACATAACAAGGACTCAACTTCCCTTTCTTGCCAAATCTAACCACCCATTTCATAGGCGAAATTTTCAAATACACCTTATCACCTTGTTCAAACTCTAAACCCCTTCTCCTATGATCAGCAGAAGACTTTTGCCGACTATAGGCAGTTTGCATGTGATTCCTTATGATATGAACTTTCTCCAAAGTCTTATAGATCAAATCGAGAACAAGAAGCGAAGGCTCACCCACATAAAACCATCCAATTGGAGACCTACACCTCCTACCACACAAGGCTTCATAAGGAGTCATTGATATGGATGAATAGAAACTATTATTGTAAGCAAACTCCACAAAATGCAAATGTTTATCCCAATTTCACTTGAAATCAATAATACAATCCCTAAGCATATACTCAAGGGTTTGAATAGTATGCTCCGCTTGGCCATCCGTTTGGGGATGAAAAGCGGTGCTTAGCTTCACCTTAGTATCCAACCATTATTTGAATGATCTCCAAAACCTAGATGTGAATTGTGCACCCCGATCCGATATGATAGATAACGGAATAGCATGGCAACACACAGTCTCATCTACGTAGATCCTTGCATAATATTCCGCCAAATAAGTAGACTTGATGGGAATGAAATGAGCGGAGTTGGTCAACCTATCCACAACCACCAATATAGAGTCATATTGCCTTTGAGTCCAAGTCAAACCTACTACAAAATCCATATTGATGTCTTCCCACTTTCAAGTAGGAACTTGGATTTCTTGTAGTAAACAACCCGGCTTTTGATGTTCGGCTTTCATTTGTTGGCAATTTGGAAACTTAGCAACAAATTCCGCTATGTCCTTTTCAAACCTTCCCACCAAAATACTTCCCTAAGGTCATGGTACATTTTTGTCGAACCCGGATGAGTGGAGTAACGGGATCCATGAGCTTCCCCAAGGATCCGGTTCCTCTAACCATCGAAATTGGGAACACACAACATTCCTTGATACCTCAAGACACCATCCCCCTAAGGAGAATGACTCATTAAGCTTACCAAGAGTCGATTCCTTCAACTCCATCAATGGTTGATCAAGGTGTTGTTTGGACTTCACCTCAACCACCAAAGATGACTCGGAGTTCTGATGGACCATAAAACCACCATTTGGAGAATCTTCAAACCTCACACCCAATCTCGCCAATCTATGAACATCTCACACTACGTCTTCATTGGCTTCCTTTATGTGAGACACACTACCCATGGTCATACGACTTAGAGAATCGGCAACCACATTGGCCTTGCCGGGGTGAAAGAGAAGACTCATGTCATAATCTTTCGACAATTCCAACCACCTTCTTTGTCGGAGATTCAACTCCTTTTGAGTAAACACATATTGGAGATTCTTGTGGTCGTATACACATCAACATGGACACCATATAAGTAATGCCTCCATATTCTCAAGGCAAATACCACCACCGCTAACTCAAGATCATGAGTTGGATACTTTCTCTCATGCACCTTAAGTTATCTAGAAGCATAGGCTATTACTTTCCCATGTTGCATAAGCACACACCCTAACCCCACTCAAGATGCATCATAATACACAATAAAGCCCTTTGTACCCTCCAGTAAGGTCAACACTAGAGCGTAAGTAACCTATCTTTCAATATTTAAAAGCTTTTCTCACATGCCTTTGACACCTCAAATTTCTTACTCTTTTGGGTCAAAGTAGTCAAGGGAGATGCAATGGACGCAAAACCATCCACATACCTCAGATAATAACCCGCTAGACCCAAGAAACTCCTAAAGTCAGTTAGAGTCAATGATACAGGCCTATTCTTAACCGCCTCGGTTTTCCTTGGATCAACCTCAACTCCCTCACTAGAAGATGATCTGACCAAGAAATGCCACCGACCTCAACCAAAACTCATATTTATTATACTTGACAATTAATTGGTTCTCCTTTAGTAATTGTAACACCACCCTCAAATGGTTCATGTGATCACCCTCATTTTTGAATATACCAAGATGTCGTTAATGAATATAATGACAAATGAATCTATGTAACTTCGAAAAAACCTATTGATGATATCCATAGATTCCGCTGGGGCATTCGTGAGACCAAAAGACATTACTAAGAACTCACAGTGACCATATCTAGTTCGAAATGCTATTTTTTGTATATACTCACCTCTCACCCTAAGTTGGTGATACCTCGATCTCAAGTGAATCTTAGAAAAGTAGATTGCCCCTTGGAGTTGATTAGACAAGTCGTCAATCCGAGAGAGATGATACTTCTTCTTAATAGTGACTTTATTGAGTTGCTAATAATCTATGAACATTCTAAGGGACGCATCCTTCTTCTTCACAAACAACATGGAGCACCCCATGGTGAAGTACTAGGTCTAATGAAGCCTTTGTCTAGTAAAACATTTAGTTGAGCCTTCAACTCTTTCAATTCGTCCGGAGCCATCCGATAAGGAGGAATTAAATGGGATTTGTATCTGGTAACAAGTCTATACTAAAATGAATTGCCTGTTCGGGAGGAATACCGAGAAGATCATTAGGAAAGACCTTTGGAAATTCCCTCACTACGGGGACCGACTCAATGGAAGGAATTTCGGAGTTTAAATCTTGAACTCTTACTATATGGTATAAACACCCTTTAGAGATCATTTTGCATGCTTTCAAACAAGAGATGATACCTCTAGTTATAGAATTTCCCCCGTTCCACTCTAAAACGGGCTCATTTGGAAAGTTAAACTTCACCACCCTCGTTCTACAATCTATAGAGGCAAAGCAAGCATGCAACCAATCCATACCCAAAGTGAAATCAAAATCAAGCATATCGAGTTCTACTAGTTCAACATAAGAAACTCTATTGGGCAACATTATAGGACAATATCTATACACCCTTTTTGCAACAACTGACTCACCCACCGGGGTAGACACTATAAAAGGTTCGGGCAATATATCGGGCAAAATCTTTAACTTTTTAGCTACTAGAGGAGTAGGAAATGATAAGGTAGAACCAGGATCAAGTAAGGCATATACATCAATAGATAAGACTTTCAACATACCGGTCACCACGTCGGATGAAGTCTCTTGCTCACCCCTAGAGCGAAGTGCATAAACGTGATTCTTCTTCGGAGCCTCACTTGAACCACTTGCTTGAGCTGGAACACTAACCTTGTCTTGACCCCTCACATTAGGGCAATACCTAACCTTGTGCCCACTTTTACCACAACCAAAACAATTATCCGTTCCTTTAAGATAATAACCATAGTGCTTCTTGCCACACCTTCCATAAGTTGGCTTCTTGGTTGGTGAACTAGTATCCCTTCCCTTGTTAGGCTTAGGGTTAGACACCCTATCAACCCTAGACTGAGGGACTTGGAGGAACTTTATTAGAAACCCTCTTCTTAAACCTAGGCTTGTCTTAAATCTCAAGCCTACCCTTTGAAGAACAACCATCAAAAGATCTTTCCATCTTCGCATCTCTACTCTTCCTCTTAGCCCTCGCCTCTTCCACATGTTGAGCATGAACCATGATACGAAAAATATTCATATTGTCATATAGCATGGACGAATGAAACTCCTCATTCAAATCATCTGACACCCCCGTTCCAAAATGACTCATTTCATCCCTAGGATCGGAGACCAAAGAAGGAGCTTATTTTGACAATTTAGTGAATTTCAAGAAGTATTCAAACACACTCATACCTCCTTGTCGAAGGTTGATGAACTCCACAAATTTAACTTCCCTCTTCTCCCTAAGAAAGAACCAATAAAGAAATGCCTTCTAACCACTTCCCAAGTCACGGGTCCACCTCTTAAAGGCGTATTGTCCCTCCATTAGACATACCATGCTTGAGCCACATCCTTGAGTTGATAAGTGGCTAATTCATCCTTCAAACTAGTAGTGAACCCCATAGCATAAAGGCTCTTGTAAATTTCATCAATGAACTCTTGGGGGTTTTCTTCAAACATGGACCTATAAAATGTAGGAGGATTCATCCTAGTGAAATCCCTTATACAAGAAGCCATGGTAGCAACTTTTTGGTGTTCTCGGGGTACAACCTCCTGATTAGCTTGGGTCGTTATGGTATTATCTTGAGTAGTGGAGGCTTGTGCCTGGGTAGTAATGGCTTGGGCCATTTGGAGAAAAGCAGCCCTTATGCACCAACCGTCAAAGGAGGAGGATTGACCGGGGCTTGGTCATCCTTCACACCTTCTTCAAGAGGAGGAACTTGATTACCACGAGGAGGAAATCCTGTATTAGAAATCTCTTTTTCAAGTCATCGTGTCACATTCGTTCGAGTATTCATTACCTATAATCACAATAAGAGGATTAGATGCAAAAGCACATAGAGATTAAACTCTAAAGGAACGATATTGGACTTCCAAGAAAGTGAGAGTTTCCTAAGAATCATATAGATTCCTATTCATAAGTGTGGCACGCTTCAAAATTCTGAATACCAAACTACATAGACGTGGTCGAGAGAGACATCGACTCAAATATATTTAACATCATGCATTGATAACAAGTTTGTCACATCTGGGAATACCCCCTAAACGTAACCGGCATCGTCATCCTCTTTGAGGACTAAGACTAGCCTCTTAGCTTACATCATTACATTCATAGGTCAAATTTAGCGGAAAATTTAGAACTTCTCATTACTTCTAATTGGAGGTTTACATATACCTCTAAATACACATAATATATATATATATCGAGTATACATAGACCCTTAATATAGGAAGATTACTTAGTCTTTTACTTTTATTGCACATAGATTAATAGAATATAACATAGTCTCAAAATAGTTGTCTCATCCCATAACCATTATATAAAATTGGGCCTAGCCCATACATCAATACAATAAGACCACATAAAAGTCATACAACGTTTAGTGTCCAAATGAAAATGAAAGAAACATAATAGTCTTAAAACTAAAGCAACATCATAGGCTTGATAGTTGCATTGCCCTCGGAAAGTGAGGACCTACCCAACTTGGATGATCAATAATTCCAAGTCTTCTTCAAAGTCGTCTCCAAAAGTCCTTCAACGACCGAAACATAAAATATTGGGGAAAAGGAAGAAATGGGGTTAGTACACCACTTGTACTAAGTATGAGACCATATGCACACATACTTTGAAATTATGTTATGAAAAGGGACATTTCAATAAGTATGCACTTTTCATTAAAAACCTTTATGCAGATTCAACAAGACCATACCAACCAATAGGACATGTTCATTAAGTCATAGGCATGTACATCACAAGAACAACAACATCAATTCTATTCATGTCAACATGCATATCATAAAATTGAATACATAGTCAAGTAACTCCATCGTCAAGTCATAATAGTAACAAGCATGAATAAGAGTACATTTCAACATAACCAAAGCAAGACACTTAACCACAACCCCTATCAAGTCAACAAGTGCCATGACCAAGGAAAGCCCCACAACCTTACTCAATCATGTAACCAACAAGAATCATGACTAACATCCTACTTCACATAGCATGGCATTTAAGAGTACATATCATCTTACTATAACAATGTAGACCAACACATATTCACAAGCGAAACAAATCAACATATAGTATCAACAATATGCAAGTTCATTATAATCATATTCATACATAAGAACATTCTCCTAAGACTTCCCTCAAGGTTAATTAGTGCAATGTTTAGGTAGAGTCCCATACCCCTACCTAGACTAAGCTAAACCCCTTTAGGTTATCCTAGTTAGAGTTAATTCCTGTAATTCATTTTAACTTTTGATAACATCTTGCCCTAACTGACATAGACCACATGAGCTAATGTGGAATCCGATGTCATAAAACCCTACACCGACAGCGGACTACTTGCCAAGGTAGTACCAAAACATGAACATAGGAACTACGTGGATCCACTAGCTAGTATTCCTATGGGGCCACATAGTTCAAGAACTAGGAGATATAGTTGGGACCCTCTTTATGCTACATACATTGTAGTCTCCAATCTCAAGAGTACATTAGTGATCCTACCTTCCCTATGTGGGAAGGGACACTTCTCACTCTAGTTCACTTAGTGCTAAGCTAGTGTCCATTTTGAAATGTCTTTAATTTCTTTATTAATCATCATATCATATTGTAGGTCATAGGGTCTAAACATTGTATATTCATCATCATCATATCTCAATAAGAATTGCATGAGTATAATCCTTTCATTACAATTCATATAAGTGAGGTTAGCACATTTACATATCACTTCATAATAAGGCACATTGGTAAATCCTCATTATGACTTCACCCACAAATCCCTAACAACAATGGCATACAAGCCCTACAATTGATTTCTACCTTCAATCTGTCATTGTTCAATTATAAGTTAATTCATTTAATTAGATAATTAGAAGGTAAATCTAGCCATACATGGTCACATAGGTTCAATTCCAACTTTAAAAGTCAAGATCATTCTAAATTGGTTACACCTTGTTAATTTCATATCTAAGTGATTCAATCATCATATAATAGTATACAATACAATTGAATTAAAAAGATCAAGTTAGAACAATCATCTTGCCTCTGATGGACTAAAATCACCTTGATAACCTTCAACATCAAACACTACAATTCACCGTTAAAACCTCATGAAAACATCACATTATTATTACATGAACATAATTGAATGCTACCCACTAGATTGGGATCACAATCAAGCCTTACCCATTATGCAATAACAACCCTCTTTTGATTGGGGTTCTTTGGATTCACAATTGAGGAAAACTACGGGGAATCCATGAATGAAAGAATCCATGGATGAATAAGCTTCACATACTTTAGATTATAGCCTTAATACGAGCTTGATTCCTTGGTGAATCTCGTCCTAATAGCAGCCTCCAACTTCTCTTCTTCTTCTATGGCGTTCTTGAGAGAATTTTGGTGAGAGAGAGGTTTTGATTTGGAGTCTAGGGTCAATTGGCTTTCTTACTGTTTAAATACTCAAAATACCATAGACTACCTAAAGTAACCGCCCATGCATTTATTTGGACGTGGGGTGAATTTCCCAATTCACCCCTTCACTTGGCAGAACAAAGGCAGAATCTACAAGTCAAAACGACACCTGCAGTCTATGGACCATCGATGGAACGACGACACCGTACAGTATGTTTGTCGTTTATGACTGAGACCTTGAATTTGGGGGCTCAAATCCCACGTCTATGTATGGAGTGATGCCCCCAATTGATGAGGGGTAGACAACACCACTGGGCGTCGATGGGAAGTCGTCGATTGACACTGCCAAGGTAGTGTACTGCCTACATTTAGATCCTCTTCAAGGACCATTTTGGTGGTACTTTGGGAGTCGTGACCATACGTTTCCACCCTAAATATGTTTGTATATATGTTAGGAACCTTCTCTACCAATTTGATCTCCAAACACTATAAAAAACCTCATGAAACATACTAAGGCACGGTAGCACGTCTGAAAGCTTTCATTTGAACGTCATTGTACTTTCTTGGATGTTTTACCTCCAAACTCTCTCAAACGCTATATACTGCATCATAACACTATTTTTAGTCATTTTACAACCTCATAACCTCATGACATACATTTTATGCTCTATTTTGACTTAATGCATTTTTTGGTCCTTACATGGGGAGTCGATGGAGCCTTGAATCCTGCATATTGGGGAGTTTAATACCCAAAAGACGGACCCCAAACGATGGTACGTATACGAGGAGACAGTCCATTGGTGGGTGGGCGTTGATGAGCACCTGCACTGCCTCCAATTTTCTTCCAAGCTTGGGGTGTTTTGGGAAATTCACTCCAAGTCTTACATTAGTAGGACGGTTGTTTTAGGTGTATTTGGGTATTTTAAGAGTATTTAAGTTATTAAAATCTCATTTAGACCCTAGCACCTCAATCAAAACCCTTTCCCTCCCAAATTCTCTCCAAAAACCTCCATGAGAGCTCAAGGTGAAGATGGAGCTTGGTTTATGGATTTGAATGGAGTTCTTCTTTAATTATCTTTGGATTACTTATAATAAGGTATGTGAGTTCTTCATCTAAGGCTTGCGACCACCTTAGAGTCATTTTCAAAGTGCTTTAAAGATCTTCAAATTTATGAAAAAGTCCCAATTTCTACTCTAAGTCATGGGTTCTTGCATGAAACGTTTTCAAATGTTAAGATATGATGTTATTGATGTATAATTGATGCTTCTCAATGAAATTCTCCATGAACCCTTGACCTTCTCAAATCTATAAATTTGACTATAATGTGGGTGAATTGAATATGGCTTGATAGTAGTGAATTCATGTGTAGATTGTATTGGGCTATTTCTTTACAAATAGATCATAGTTGAATTGTTATAGGCTGCCATAATTGGATTATGTTCATATTGTATATTGTTGGATAGTTGGTTTGGAATTGTGTTGATGGCTATTGGTAAGAGACTTTGTGATTGGAATTTGTTGGAATGACTAAGGACTGTTTATGATGCTTATGGAATGGTGGTAAGATGACCTAATCTCTCAATATTATGTTTAATTGGTATTTAATTGTATTGATTGGTGTGGTCCACATATGGTGGTGGTGTTTATGTGTTATAGTTGTGATGATCATGGCCTTGTCGGCATTATTATGTATATTGTAGTAGTGTCATGTTATGGATTATATGGAGGTATAATGTGAAGTTGTTGATGTGAAGTAATGTGATCATGTATAAGATGATATAGCTTGTATGAAAATGTGAATTGAAGTATGACGTCATATAGGTGTGAATATTCTATAATGTTAGGATATGAAGTGAAGTACTCTTGTAATGCTTATGTGATCTTGTATGAATGATTATGTTATTATTCTACTTGAAATGAAGGTATGTGATAAGATTGTATATGAAGGTGTTGATGTGGTATCTTGTGTGGTAGACGTAGTGTCTGTACTTGGTATTTGTATGATAATGAACATGTGATGTGATGATTGTTGTGTATTGATTTAGTAGACCTAAGTCTCTCTTGTTGATGCATTAAAATATGTCAATATGTGATCCCTTGAATTGGTACGCTAAAGAACCCTTGTATTGTATGTATGAACTTGAAATAATTTAAATAAGGTTATGATATCCTGGACTTGAACGTCATTATGGTATCCTCTTTGTATGAATGATGGACTTAGGGATAGGTTGGCTGGAAAGGGATGAAACTCTAAGACCCCTGAAATGAATTAAGGTGTTAGAGCCTCACTTGTTACTAATAATCTTGTTAATATGTTAATTAAGGGTTTTAAAGCATTTATAATTTATTTGGAGTCATTTGGAAGACAAACGTCCAAGAACGTCCAAGACGTTCGAAAGTTATCCCTTGAGACGTGCATGTGTGTCTTGACATATTTTATGTGTTTGCTTTCGATGAAATTGATGTGGAAGGTCCCTAACATTCTAATGAATGTATTTACACTGGAAACGCCATGGTACGACCCCTGAAGGTTCCCGCAAAATGCCCTCAAGGAGGACCCAAAGTCTGCGTAGACACTGCCTTGGCAGTGGCAGTGTCTACCTAAGACCCTCAGTGACGCATAGTAGGTGTGGTGACTCCTAATCGATGGGTAGACGTCGTCCCACACATAGTCTGGGAGGAAAAGCAACCAATTCCAAGCCTCATTCCCAAATGACGGCCAGCAGAACGGCCCGTCGATGGGCCTATGGGGCGTAGGTTGCTCCGTCTTTTGAACCTGCAATCTGCTGCATGCGTACTGTTTTATTAAAGAGGTGAATGGGAAATTCACCCCACATCCCTAAATTACTAAAGGTGGTTTATTTAACTGTTTTGCGTGTACTAAGTTAGTTAAAAAGAACAAAACCCCATTCCCGATCCATGATTTCAAAATTAGACTTCCCTCTCCAAAATATTCTCTCTAGAAACCTCCATCGGAGATGAAGCTCAAAAACAGTTTGGAGCTTGGATTGCCATGGATTCTTCATGAGTATATCGTGGTTCTATCCTACAATAAGGTATGGTGATCCTTCATATCTAGATAACCTTTGATTTAGAGAGTTCCTCCTAATGTTTTCAAAGAGAATGCATAATTAATCTTTCTAGCTATCAATCTTGCCATGGGTTCTTTCTAAAAACGATTTCAAAACCATGATGATAATGAATTGAGGATTTACTACTGATTTGAATGTGGTTTTCAATCCAGTTCCATGTTGAACCCATGATCCCTCTCAATTTCGAATTAGCCTATATTGAAGTATGTAGTGATCTTGTTGCTAGAATAATTCTTATGAGATTCAATTATGATAAATTGATTTAGCTACTACCTATGATGCAATTTATGATGAATTATGTATAGTTGATCCAATGTGGATCAAGGTTTAAATATTTGAATGAAATAGACCTATCTTCTTCTACTTCTATAGCTTGTTATGTAGTGATTACAATGTGATCCCAATTCTAGGGTAGTTGAAGTAGGATTTCGTTTATGTTATGTATATTTAGCTACTGCCCTATATTGTTGTGACACTTCTGAAATGACATAGGTGAATCTAGAGCCTAACGTGTTTGTCATGAGTGTCTAAGGTCCTAAATTTTTCTATAAAGTGGTAATGAGGTAGTGCTTAAAGTATTAGGTGCATTGGAAGTCAAACGTCAAGGGACGACCAAGACGTTTGATGAATAGTCACATGTGTTCTTCATGCGTGGTTATGTTCCTATATGTGTATTTCATGCGTTAATGAGGTCCCTATATGAGTTATTATAGTGTTTTTAGGCAGTGTGTCATGTTTCATGAAGTTTGGAGGTCAAACGTCCAAGAACGTTCATGACGTTCTAAAGGTTTGCCTTTAAACAACCTTGTGTGTCTTCGAAATTTTCGTCGCGTTTTACGTGACCGTTTTGGATGAAATTGATATGGGATGTACTAAACTCGTATAATATCATATTCGGGTTGGACACATCCGGGAAAAGTCCCCCAAGGACCATCCAAGGTGTCCTTGAGGAAGGACCCTTTCTTTGAGCCAAGGCTGTCTTGGACCAACCCCAAACGACTGAGGCAAACGACGACTCGTTGGCCAGTCGACGCCCCGTCGTTTGTGTCCGTTGGTCAATATTTAGCCCTGGGAGCTCAAAATACCAATGTATAGTCTCTGAACCCATCGACGGACAGCCAAGACGGTCCGTTTGTGGACCAACAGCCCGTCGATGGGCAGTCGTCTGTGAGGGTTGTCAACTGCGCAGGTTCAATGTAATTCAGGGGGGGAAATGGTAAATTCACCCCACCTCCAAATAAGAGTTTGGGCGGTTAATTAATTGTATTTTGGGTATTTTAAAAATCTATATAAGTCCTAAATAACTAGATGTGTTCATTCTTCCAAATCAAAACCCCAAATTCTCTAAGAAATTCTCTAGAACTCCATTCAAGCGAAAACTCAAGGAACAGCTTGAATTGGAGATTTAAGTGCTGATTCTTCATCAAATTGGTGTATTAAAATCATTGAGGTATGGTTTTTGATCCTTAAAACTTTATTAATCAAGGAGCCCATAATTAAAAGAGTTTTCTAAAGTTTTCTAAAGATGAACTTGTCCAATTTTATGATCTATCCATCGGTTCTTGCATTAAAGGTTTTGAATAATTGTATATTGATTGGATTTTTTGAATTATATTATTTTAACTAAATTAACCTATGGAACCATTTAATTGATGAACCCTAGTTTTTAACTACTTTGTGGTTGACTTGATATTGACTTAATGCTTATGAATTCTAGTCAAGTTTTCTATGGGCTATTGAATGATGTAGTAATTGTATTCAATTTATGTAGGTTGTATTAGATTGATAAATCTATATTGATTGAACTAGATTCATTGAGTATTATGATTTTTGTATTGAATTGATGTTCATGGCCATGGGTAAGGGCCTTATGGTATTGGATTTGATGATTTAGCTATGGATTGAAGTGGTCAGAATGGATTGGTGGTATGCTGCCCTAATTCTCTTTATTTTAAGTAATGTAGATCTTGAATTATTTTGTGATTGGTATGGTCCATTTATGGTTGTGTTGCTATGTGATTGATGTGACCTTATCGACGCTACATTATGTATTATAATGATCATGGCCTTATCGGCAACTACTTGATATACTATGATGATTTGTGTAGTTGATTTATGTGAAGTATGGTCATATTATCTACTTGTGATTAAGTGAAAAGTATGTGTTCTTCTATTGATGTTGTTAGGTGATCATGTTAGACTATGACTATGTCCTTATGTGTGTAGTCTTAGAGTTGACGCATGATTATTGCTACTTGACTATATGAGTGTATGATGGTTATATTGATGACGTTATAGTAGTGTATAGGATGACTTAAAATATGATAATGGTTATTCCTATGTGCTTCTAGAATGATATGCAATATGTGCTAAAGTGAAGTATTAGTGTTTTGTGTGGTTGACTTGTGTCCCTTACTTGATATATGTATGAATGTAAATATGAGATGTCTTGACTTAGGATGCTAAAGCCTCTTAGTCTTGTATGTATGAATAATACGAGACCTTGTATGATTCTAAGAAGGTCCTTTATGTGAAACGTTAAACCTAGTGGTAAGGTTATGAACCTTGAAGTCGAAAGCCGTAATAGTATCCTTCTTGTAATGAATGATGGACTTAAGGTTGTTTGGCTGGAACGACATCATATCATCCTTAGGAAATTCATTAAGTTATCATCGTTGCCATTGTAAGGCAGCCCTAGGGGACCTCCTTTGTAGGGTGAATGTGATTGGCTTATTAACTAGATATGGAACCTCTTCATGTGATCCTTAATGAAAATTACTCTATGAGAACAAAGGCTAGCACCGAGTCAGTATGGTTTGGGAAGTAGCTCTAGTGAAGAACGAGACTAGAGTACAAATTAAGCCCTTCATATTCCTTAACCATGTGCCTGCATAGTATGTGTCTAAGTTGTACCATTGGCAAGTAGAACACCCTCCATCGGAGTAGGTTACAACTTCGGATTCCATTCTTCGCTACAATGGTCTATGTCGGTTATTGCCTATTCTCAACATATATGATACCTACTAGTGTTGGAGATGTTCTATTAATTTTAAGTGGTGGTATGATACGCTAACTAGACATTGCACAATAGGCTTTGAAGATGTTAGTGAGAGTCCCTAGGTCCTCTCCAAGACCATTACTTGAATGTCTTTATGTGATGCATTCCTCTTAAATGAACTAATGAATGTAATGACTTAATTAGAATGTATGTTAAATGAAAAAGTACTTATCTTGAGTAGTTAAGGGTTGTCTAGTTAAGGTGTGAAGGGGGCATAGGAATCGTCACTTCATCTCTTGCCTAGATAAGTCTTCAGAATGACTAGAGTTAGGAAAGTTAGTTGATTAAATAGACGTGATCCAAACTTAGGTAGTCTCAAGGATTACTTAGGTAATCTTGAAGAGGTCAAACATGGACATTTTCTTCTTGTTTTTCTTGAGTAGGTCTTTTGATAACCTTTGGAAGGTGAATGTCATGTTTATGTGTTTGGTGTATAGTAAGTGTGTATATCTCATTATGGGTGGTCTTAAGGATCATTTAGGTGAGCCTAGAGAGGGTGTATGGGCGGTCTATATTCGTCTTACTTAAGTTAGTCTTAGGATAGCTTTTAGTGAGAAGATTACATGCTAGAAAGTGTTCTTTGTGATGTTGAGAAACTTCACTGTAATGTGACATGGGTTTACTTTAAAGTTTGCCAAAAATGTGATAAATTGCTTAAGTGACTTCTTATGTGTTTCTAAGGTGTTAAATGTTGTTCTTTTGCTTATATTATGATATTTAAATAAAAAGAGCATATTTCCATTAAATGTCTGTTTTCATGATTTTTATGAATTATGTCATACTTAGTAAATGTGTTTGTACTAATTCCATGCTTCTATCTATCTCTAAAGTGATTCATAGGTGAAGGTACTTTTGAGAGCTAAGCTTGGATTAGTGGATCGTTCAAGAAAGTTGAAGTATGTCCTCATTTGACACGAGGGCATAAATGTCTTTTATTTCTCTTATTGAGGTATTGTAATAGACTTAGTTGTACTATATTTCTATTGTATGGGTCGTGTCCCAAGTACTCTTGTTTCTAAGATTTGATGAAATGAGACTTAGTAATTCCTATGGATTTTATATGAAAGAAGTTTTGAAAGACTATTCACAAGTTGTGAAAAGTTTTAATTCCGCACTACTTTTCACATGTATATATGTGATGAATTATATGAAAGGGCTTGTACAAAACCTCCGATAGGTCAAGTACACCGCATCATGATCCGAGATTGACCTAGCTTCTACGGTGTCGTCTCGGGTCGTCACAAGCTTTGTATCAGAGCATATGTTATGAAAGTGGTCTTAGGAATCAAAAGTCTCATAAAGTCACATCTAGTAGAGTCTCGACCATTGGTGTGTGTCGCGACATATCTATGGGCGAGAGACTACAGGACGATAGAGTTTCCCTTCATTTATAGTCCTATGTCATGCCGTAGACATTTAGAAGTTATGACTTCTCTTTTCTTATGGTTTTCCTTGTGTTTCTAGGAAGATGAATACGAGGAGAACACCGGCTAGGAGAGTTGAGGAGAATGATATGAATGAGGAGATTCCTCCTCAAGTTGAGTAAGTTTCTCAAGGTGCTCTAGGTTCTCAAGGTGATGAAGTCACTATTGTGGGTGGAAGTAATGATGTTCTGGTTGTTCCCCCGGAAATGGCTAATGGGGAGATTAGAGAGGCTTTAATTACTTTAGCCTGAGCTTTGACTACTCATGTGAATATGGGTATGGAGCCTAGAGTGAATGTTGTGGAGAGCACTATGACATATATATTGTGAGATTTTGTGAGGATGAATCCTCCTATATTTCTTGGCTCTAAGGAGGGAGAGGATCCCCAAGAATTCCTTGATTGAGTGAATAAGGTGTTGAGTGCCATGGGGATGACTTCTAGGGAGAAGGCGGAGTTAGCTTCGTATCAATTGAGGGAGGTTACTCAAGTGTGGTACACTCAATTAAAGGATAATAGGCTGGTTGAGTCGGGTCCTATTGAGTGGGAAGAATTTAAAGAAGCTTTTCTAGGAAAATACTTTCCCCGTTAGTGGAGGGAGGTGAAGGTATAAGAGTTTCTCAATCTCAACAAGGGCAATATGAGTGTTGAGGAGTACTCATTGAAGTTCACTATGTTGTCTAGATATGCCCCATCCTTAGTGTCAAAGCCTAGGGATGAGGTGAGTAGGTTTGTGGCCGGGGTCGCCAATCTAGTGATAGAAGAATGTCGTACGACCATGCTACATGATGATATAACCGTAGCTAGACTCTTTGTGTATGCTCAATCAATTGAAGAGTCTAAACTTGGTAGGATTTCTAGAAACTTGAAGAGGAGTGCTTCAATTGATCAAAGTCAACCTAGGGTCAAGAAGAGGACTCAAACTCAAGATGGACCTAGTGCTCCTAAGGTCAAACTTGAGAAGGGTAGTGGTTCTCAAGGTGGTATGCCTACTTGTGCTACTTGTGGAAAGAGGCAATATGGGGAATGTCTATTGGGTACCGGGATTTGTTTTGGATGTGTTAAAGATGGACATATGGTGAGGGATTGTCCTAATATTGCTTCGAAAGAAAAAGAGTGTAACCAAGTTTCTCCAATTATTCCGGGCAATGATGCTCCAAAGGAGAAGTCTCGTTTGTATGCACTCCAGGCAACAGGATGAAAGGCGGATGATGATGAGTATGATGGTAAGTTCTTGTATTCCTTTTAATTATGAGTTCCTTCTAAGTGGGGGAGTATGGTTAGTACATGGGATAGAAAGTCATAGAAGCATGTTGCATGTGCATGGTGTTTAGAAGTCTTGATTGAAATTGAATTTCATTGATTTCTTGCATTGTGAAGTTATGATTATGTTTTAAAATGTGTTTATATGGTTTTATCTTGCATATTTGCCTGTTTCCATCATGAATTGCCCAAAAGTTGGCTTTTTGAAAAATTTGCATAATTCACTGTAGCTTTGACAGTTTACTGTAATTTTTTTGAAGAAATAACTAATTCATTCTTTACTTGAAAATTGTTGTAATGTGGTTAGAACTGACGTATAAAAGCATTATAATGAATATAAAATGAGTGTTTGCTATTTGGAATGAAGAATGTGAGTTTTATGGCATAATGAGTTGTAGATGAGTTTCTATCTTCTTGTTGTATTGTGAGTCTCTTGGTTATGTGAAATTGATGTTTTCCTAGATGTTTGTATTATATAAGGTGTTATGTGGTATGCTTTTGAGATTGTACTTTAATCTATATTCTTGGAAGTGTTCGGAGAGTGGAAAGTGTCATTCGAGGACGAATGTTGTCCAAGTTGGAAAGATTGTGACACCTCTAAAATGACATAGGTGAACCTAGAGCCTAACTTGGTTGTAATGAGTGTATAAGGTCCTTAAATGGTCTATAATGTGGTAGTGAGGAAGTGTCTAAAGTATTAGGTGCATTGTAAGTCAAACGTCAAGAGACGACCAAGACGTTCGACGACTAGTCACCTATGTGCCGCATGCGTGGTTATGTTCCTATATGTGTGTTTGATGAGTTAATGAGGTCCTTATCAGAGTTATTATACTGTTTATAGGCAGTGTGCAAAATTTCATGAAGTTTGGAGGTGAAACGTTCATGATATTCTAAAGGTTTGCCTTGAAATAAACTTGTGTTTCTTGGCATATTTCGTTGAGTTTTACTTGATCGTTTTGGATGAAATTGATATGGGAGGTCCAAAGCTTGTATACGATCATATTCGTGTTTAAAACATCCAGGCAAAAGTCCCCAAGGACCATCAGAGGATCCTTGAGGAAGGACCTTTTCCTTGAGCCAAGGCTATCTTGGACCAGCCCCAAACGACTGAGGCAAACGACATCTCGTTGGCCAGTCGACGCCCCATCGTTGGTGTCCGTTTGTCAATACTTAGCCTAGGGATCTCAAACTCCCAATGTCTAGTCTCTCAACCCAACGACAGACAGCCAGGACGGTCCATTTGTGGACCAACGGCCCGTCGATGGGCAGTCATCTGTGAGGGCTCTCAACTGTGCAGGTTCACTGTAAGTCGATGGGTGAATTGGTAAATTCACCCCACGTACAAATAAGAATTTGGGCGGTTACTTAAAGGTATTTTGGCTATTTTAAATATCTATATAAGTCCCAAATACTTAGATGAATTCATTCTTCCAAATCAAAACACCAAATTCTCTATGAAATTCTCTAGAACTCCATTGAAGCCAAAACTCAAGGAAGAGCTTGGATAGGAGATTTTAGTGGTGATTCATCATAAAATTAGTGGATTAAAATCATTGAGGTATGGTTTTTTATACTTGAAACTCTATTTATCAAGGAGCCCAAAATTCAAAGAGTTTTCTAAAGTTTTCTAAAGTTGAACTTGTCCAATTTTATGATCTATCCATGGGTTCTTGCATTAAATGTTTTGAATCATTGTATATTGATTGAATTGTTTTTAATTAGATAATTTTAACTAAATTAACCTATGAATCCATTCAATTGATGAACCCTAGTTTTTGACTACTTTGTGGTTGACTTGATATTGACTTAATGGTTAGGAATTCTAGTGTAGTATTCTACGGGCTATTGAATGATGTAAGAATTGTATTCAATTGATGTATAGGCTGTCTTATATTGCTAAATCTATATTGAATTTACGTAGATTCATTGAGTATTATGATTTTTTATTGAATTGATATTCATGGCCATGGGTAAGGGACTTATGGTATTGAATTGAATGATTTAGCTATGGATTGAAGTGGTGAGAATGGATTGGTGGTACGCTACCCCAATCCTCTTTATTTTAAGTAATGTAGGTCTTGAATTATGTTGTGATTGGTATGGTCCATTTAAGGTGGCGGTGCTATGTGATTGATGTCGCCTTGTCGGTGTTACTTTATGTATTATGATGATCATGGCCTTGTCGGCAACTACTTGATAACCTATGATGATTTGTGTAGTTGATTTATGTGAAGTATGGTCATATTACCTACATGTGATTAAGTGAAAGCTATGTGTTCTTCTATTGATGTTGTTAGGTGATCATGTTAGACTATGACTATGTCCTTATGTGTGTAGTCTTAGAGTTGATGCATGATTATTCCTACTTGACTATATGAGTCTATGATGGTTATATTGATAATGTTATTGTAGTGTATAGGATGACTTAAAACATGATAATGGTTATTCCTATGTGCTTCTAGAATATATGCAATATGTACTAAAGTAAAGTATTGGTGTCTTGTTTGGTTGAATTGTGTCCCTTACTTGATATATGTATGAATGTGAATATGAGATGTATTGACTCAGGATGCTAAATCCCCTTAGTCTTGTATGTATGAATTATATGAGACCTTGAATGATTCAAAAAAGTTCATTTATGTGAAACCTTAAACCTAGTAGTAAGGTTATGAACCTTGAAGTCGAAAGCCCTAATGGTATCCTTCTTGTAATGAATGATACACTTAAAATTGCTTGGCTGGAACAACATCATATCATTCTTAGGAAAGTTATTAAGCTATCTTCGTTGCCATTGTAAGGCAGCCCTAGGGGACATCTTTGGTAGGGTGAATGTGATTAGGTTATGAACTAGATATGAAACCTCTTCATGTGATCCTTAATGTAAATTACTCTATGAGAACAAAGGCTAGCACCGAGTGAATATGGTTTGGGAGTGAAGAACCAGACTATAGTACAAAGTAAGCTCTTCATATTCCTTAACCATATGCCTACATGGGATGTGTCCAAGTTCTACCATTGACAAGTAGAACACTCTCCATCGAAGTAGGTTACAACTCCGGATTCCATGCTTGTTATTATCATCATATGGGATACCTACTAGTGTTGGAGAAGTTCTATGAAGTTTAGGTGGTGGTATGGGACGCTATCTATACATTGTACAATAGGCTTTTAAGATTTTAGTGAGAGTTCCTAGGTCTTCTCCAAGACCATTACTTGAATGTCCTTATGTGATGCATACATCTTAAATGAACTAATGAATGTAAGGGCTTAAGTAGAAAGCATGTTAAATGAATAAGTACTTATCTAGAGTAGTTAAAGGTTGTCTAGTTAAGGTGTGAAGGGGACATATGAATGGTCACTTAATTTTTTACCTAGATAATTCTTAAGAATGACTCTAGTTAGGAATGTTGGTCGATTAAATAGACATGATCCAAACTTAGGTGGTCTCAAGGAATACTTAGGTAATCTTGAAGAGGTCAAACATGGACATTCTCTTCTTGATTTACTTGAGTAGGTCTTTTGAAAATCTTTGGGAGGTGAATGTCATGTTTATGTGTTTGGTGTATTGTAAGTGTGTATGTCTCATTATGGGTGGTCTTAAGGATCATTTAGGTGTTTCTAGAGAGGGTGTATGGGCGGTCTCTCTTTGTCTTATTTAAGTGAGTCTTAGAATAGCTTTTAGTGAGAAGATTGCATGCTAGAAAGTGTTCTTTGTGAAGTTGAGAAACTTCAGTGTAACAATGAATTAAGTCACTGTAAAGTGACATAGGTTTACTGTAGAGTTTGCAAAAAATTTGATAAATTGCTTAAGTGACTTCTTATATGTTTCTAAGGTGTTAAATGTTGTTCTTAAGCTTATATTATGACATTTAAATGAAAAGAGCGTATTTCCATTAAATGTCCGTAGTACATGTGTTTGTACTAATTCCATGCTTTTATCTATCTCTAAATTGATTCATAGATGAAGGTGCTTTTCGGAGCTAAGCTTGCATTAGTGGATCATTCAAGCAAGTTGAAGTATGTCCTCATTTGCTTCGTGATCATAGATGTCTTTTTTTTCTCTTATTGAAGTATTTGTAATAGACTTAGTAGTAATATATTTCTATTGTATGGGCCGTGTCCCAAGTACTCTTGTGTCCAAGATTTGATGAAATGAGACTTAGTATGTCCTATGGATTTTATATGAAAGAAGTTTTGCAAGACTATTCGCAAGTTCCAAGAAGTTTTAATTCGGCACTACTTTTCACATGTATATATGCGATGAACGATATGAAAGGGCTTGTACAAGACCTCTGAGAGGTCAAGTACGCTGCGTCATGATCCGAGATTGACCTAGCTTCTAGGGTGTGGTCTCGGGTCCTGACAATTATATTATTGATGAATTATGAATATTGATCATTGATGATCAAAGCTACGGGGATTTGATAAGTGATCTATGTTTCGCTACTTTCTATTGAATTGGTGATGTAGTGTACATGTTAGTATCATGATCTTGTGGTGGTTTATCCATGATTTTGTCCATTTTAATGTACATTTAGCTACTGCCCTATACTTGAATTGTTGATGAAAGATGAATATCGATCAATGATGATCAAAGGTTGATGAATTGGTAAAGTTTACTCTATTCCTCTACTTTTCTATGTAATGGTTAGTTGAATTGGCCTTATATGACATTGTGTGGTATGGTCCACTTACGGTGGAGGTGTTACTTCATGTCAATCTATATATGTGTGGATCATGGCCTTGACCAAAAATTGATGAAATGTGAGTGTGTGGTTGTGATGATTACACTTTGTGAAGTTTATGCCTAGTTCTCAATCTAGTAGTATGTTCTAGGTATATGATGATGTCTTCTATCATTGAATGAACTTGTTAGGGTTAGGGTTAGGTGCTGCCATTGAAGCTAAAAAGGGTTAATGAACCTTTACCTATATACCCCTATATGAATGTGTGATTAGCTGGTTAGGAGTCTTGAATGAAAGTGTTGAAGTAATCTTGTCTCCTATGCTAACTTGTGATGTGTGGTCTATGCTTGGATGTGTATTGTGGTCCTAAGAGGGTGTCTGCCTCAATATGATGTTTATAGCCATTATGAGATCATGTTAACCAATATCCACACACTTACACATTATGCATGCTTACAAGTAGTATAGGTTAATGGTGTCAAATGAAAGGGTATTCTCATATGCACTTCTGTCAACTACTAGACATGTAACACTTATGTATTAAAAGTATGTTATGTATCCCTTAAATAGGATGAATTGATAGGTGTACTATTATGGATAAGGGTATGGGACCTTTTCCATGCATTGCACATGTGTGCCTTGATAGGATAAATCCCAGGTTTATGATTTAAGTACATGAATAAGAATGCACGAACATGTTATAAATATGACCTAAATGCTATGATGTTAAGTATATAATACGATGAAGTATGAATGTGTATTCTATCTAAATGTGTTTATATGAAAGTTTTGCTCATATAGTTACACTCATACTCTTATGCTTGAATGAATTACAAGTATGAACATTTGTGGTCTAAGAGTGTTTATGTGAAAGGTTTGCTCACATATATTTATAAAGACACATGTATTATGATCTTGTCAATAGAGGGGCTCTTAAAAGGTGTTCTCAAGGGTACCCTAAACTAGATGGTGCTTTATATATTCTATGTCCATGTAAAAGGATTTATCACATGCTTTAGGTTGATGAACTCTCATCTATGACCTATGAGATAAGCATAGGAGGATTCAATCTACTAAAGCCTAATTTTATAATGTAATATTAATAAAGGCTTTTCAATAAAGGGAACTTAGCTTAGCATGGACTGAACATAGATGATGGGTGCCCCTTCCCAATGTGGGAAGGCTTGTTCACCATACTCCTCACGAGGTGGATAACTACAATGCCTCAATAAGCATAAAGAAGGTTTCCACGTATACCTCCAAGTTCCATAAACTATGATTGCCACATAGGATCTAGCAAGTGATATCACCTAATATGCTAGCATGACGTTATTAATCTACCTTGGCAAGGTAGAGCACCTTCCGTTGGTATAAGTCTCTACAACACCAAATTCCATGTTTAGCACCCATGGTCTTAGTGTCTGTTAAGGCTATAGTTTCCCTAAAGTAAAATCGACAATGGAATTAAACTAAGGACCCCAACTAGGATAACTTAGGGGATGTTACTTAGTGTAGGTGAGGTTATGAGACTGTACCTATGCATTGCATAAGTAGTTCTTGAAAGGGGGGGGGGGTGTTCTAGGAAGGTGTTCTAATGTATGTGTGTATGTTTATGTTCCTTATGCTTGACATTGCAGTGTTCTCTACTTGTTGTGATGATATGCATTGTAGGAGTCTAAATGGGTCTATGTGATGAGGTCTCTCTTTATGTGCATAATGTTAGTCTTTTTGACTATATAATGAAAGTCTTTCTTGGAATGTATGAAGAGTATATACTGGTGTTGTTGATGTATGAAATACATGTTAAGGCCTGTGGTCTCATGATAGGTTTACTAAGTATGTGTGAGGTTATGGGGCTTCACATGTACATGGCACTAATAGACATAGATTGGGATTGTGAGTGAGGTCTTATAATGTTCTATGTGAAGTGAAGTTCGTATATGTGCAAATTGACTAGGGCTTACTGTAATGTCATTAGGGTCTTGACTTAAATGTGTCTATGATGTACTATACTTCTATGAATGTATGTGTTGAGTTAGGAAAGTTATATGTTTGAGTACTTTGTGGCCTTAAGGCGATGCATTGCACCAAGTGTCACTAGAGGCTTACTTGGGAAGTCAAGGAAATAAATAAAAAGGAACTTACTAAAAAAGAGATGTGTTTACTGTAATTTGTACTAAGCTTACTGTAAAGTGGGGGCCTAATATGCCTTAAATGCAAAGTATGATTTTATGTGATGTGCCTATTGAATATGCCTATATGAAGTATGTGAATTGTATGATGCTTATTTCATAAAGTTTTCACAAAAAGACATGATGCATGGTTTCAAGTAAAATGCCCATTTTAAATGCATGTTTTTGCATGGTTGTCATACTTAGTACATTCTTGTACTAACTCTATTCTTCTCTACCTTTTTACACAAAGTGTAGGTTACGGATGCTTAAAGGATGTCTCTTTGGCGAAGAGTTTGATATGTGATTCTCACGCTCAAGGAAAGGAATCCTTAAGTTCAAGGATTTCCTAAGTCTTGTCTTACTGTAAAGTTGTGTAATAGCTTAGTTAATGATTTATGTTGAAAGTTCCATGTCCCGATTATACTCTAATGATGTTGAGTCTAGGATGGCAAAAAGATACTAGAGTCTTTAACTATGAAAATATGATATTATATATATATAACGGAAGTGATGTTCCAGCATATGATGTTATATGAAAGTTTTAAATTTTCCGCTAAATTTACCTATTATTGTGATGAATGATAACTATGGGCTTGTATAAGTCCTCCAAGAGGTCAAGTACGTCATGTTGCTTCTAGGGGGTTCTCCCCGATCGTGAAAAACATGGTATAAGAGAATAAGGTTTTTGAAAGTGATTTTAGGGTCCAAAGTATCATATTGCCACGTCTAGTAGAGTCTCGATCATCAGTGGTGAGTTAGGGCACATATATTAGCGAGAGGCTATAGGACGATAGAGTTTCCCTTCTTCACTATTCTCGTGTCGTGCCATAGAACTTAACTTTATAAAATCTCTCTCTTATTTGTTCTTGTCCGGTGGTCTTTTAGATGTGATTTCTTGGATGACATGGTATCTCTAAGCTTGAGGGAGAAAAGGTGAGTTTTAATGCTTATTTTGGTTTTGTGGTTATATGAGTATGTGAGAAGGTGAACCTTGATATATGTAGATGTGATGCCATTTATGGCTATATATGTAATTTAGGTGAAATAACATATTATGTGAAGATTTATGATATGACTTGGTTATAGCTTGTTGAAAAGTTGATATAGTTAAATTGAGCTTCTTTTTGAAATGGTATGTTGTTATATGAATTTTGCATGATGATAATCTAATGTTATGATTTGAGCTTTAAATGCTTTGAAGAAGTGTTATAAATAGCTAAAGAATGGATGTTCCATTGATATAGGTGTAAGGATTCAAATTTTGTATTTGTATATGTGAAATGTTTCATTGTTGCTTTGGTATATGTTTAACGCCTCATAGTTGGCTTGTTTGGATTGGAGTCCTTGGTATAGATTTGATCCTAGAAGTGAAGGTAGTGTGATTATCTTGTAGGGCAATGATGTGGGTTGGAATGACCTAGAAGTTGCCTTAAACTAGTTTTGAATGAAAAAAAAGAGGAGTTATGGCTAAGTATCCTCTATTGTTTCCCTTATTGTTTTATGAACCTTGATGTTCATGGTGTAGTTGAGACCTTATGTGGTTGGGTAGTATGACCTATGTTGAATGTTATGGAGTTCTTTTGGGTGTTAGGCCTAGAGGAAAGATCATGATTGAGTTAAGTTGCTCTTTAATGGGTTTACCCTAAGTGGGGGATGGTGATGTGAGTAGTAAGGTAGTTGATATTTCTATCCTGTCCTTCTATTCTTACTTGAGCTTGAACTATAGAGTTCCTAGAAGATTGTTCATGGTAAGAGTCTTGCATAAAAGTATGAGATGTATGATCTCCCTATGTTTTATATGTCTTAAATGACACCATCTTATGCATGTTTTGAAAGTTCTAAATTGCATGAAAAAGGATTCTTGATCAAATTATGGTTTTCCAATGTTGATTGTGCATCTTGATAGGTCAGTTGTGCATTTAACTTCATGAGATAAGGTAAGGAGCATGTTTGATGTCACTTATAATGTGTGGTGTTTTAAGACATTAAAAAGTTGAGTTTCCTTACAATTAAAAATGATGAGTCTCTTGAAAATTATGTGACTTTTATGGTTTGGAAAGCATGATTGTAGGCTCACTATCGCAAAGTGAAGGCATGTCTAGATAGTGTCATTGTGTGTTCCTATAAATTGGGAAATTTTCCCAAATTGATGCTTGATTATGAAGACAGGTGCTACGCTAGAAATTGAAATTTATTGAAATGACTTCCTATTATTGTAATGTGTGTGCTGTTATTTACCATTTTGACTTCACTAGGTAGAAAGTTTGAGCATGCTATGGTTTAAAGTTAAGAATTCCTCATGTAAACTGAATTGACCTTTGTGCCTTGCTTGGGTGTGAACTCATGAGTCCTAAAAGTGTGTTAAGGAGAAGGACATTCCTCCCTAAACATAACTAAGCATGGTATTTTGTGTATGGCCCTTATGGTAGTATGCCTAACTAATAAGAATCCATTGTTTATTTAATTGACTCAAGTATATGTGCATTGAAGTATGAGTGCATATTTGCTTCTTGAGTATTGTCGAATCTGCCTAAGTGTGACCTGAATGTGGTTTCATAATGAGCTCTTAATAAATTGAAATGTAAAGACCATATTATGATTAGGATAAGGATGTTCCTCCTATAAACATGACAAGAGCTTATGTGTTTGATGCATATAAGAGTTAGTGAATAAAGGTTTTGCTTTCTTGGGTTGCATTAAGTGCTAAATAGTTTGAAGTTGTGTTCCTTGAAAGTTTGATGCATTGACTTCCTTGTGATGAGGTTATGAATATTTTGAGCTTCTCTATGATTCATTGAAGTCCTTGATGTTTCTAAAAATGTCCCAAGTGTCATTCGAGGACGAATGTTCCCAAGTGGTGGATACTGTAAGACCTCCAAAATGAATTAAGGTGTCTAGATGCTCACTTGTGCATAATAAGCTTGTTAATATGTTAATTGAGTGTTTTAAAGCATGTATAAATTATTTGAAGTCATTTGGAATTAAAACGTCTAAGAACGTCCAAGAAATTCGAAAGTTAGCCCTTGAGACGTGCATGTGTGTGTTTGTGTGTCTTGACATGTTTTATGTGTTTGTTTTGTATGAAACTGATGTGGAAGGTACCTAAAATGTTAATGAATGTATTTACGTTGGAAACGTCCGGGTATGACTCCCCAAGGGCCACGACAAATGCCCTCAAGGAGAATACAAAGTCTGCCTAGACACTTGTAAGACCTCGAAAATGAGATAAAGTGTCTAGAGCCTAGCATGTTCGTCTTAATGTTATAAGGTTCTATAATGCCTTATTATGTGATATAAAGTCAGTGTGCAAAGTTTGAAGTGATTTGGAAGTCGAACGTCAAGGGACGTCCAAGGTCGTTTATGTGCCTCATGTGTGTATGCATACCTAAATTGTATTAACTGAGTATAATAAGTCTTGAAATGTTTTTAAATGATGTTTAATGTTATTATATGATGTTTCTTGAAGTTTGAAGGTCAAACGCCCAAGAACGTCCAAGGCATTCGAAAGATAGCCCCTAAGACGTTCATCGTATGTCATGTTGGGGTCAAGGCTCTTTGAATGTCTTGTATGTATTTGTTTTGGATGAAATTTATGTGGAAGGTCTATAACATGTTAAGGTTTGTAATGGCGTTGGAAACATCCGGGTACAACTTCGAAAGGGCCCCACAATAGACCCCAAAAGAGGCCCCAAAAGAAGGACCCCAAAGCTGCCTAAACACTGCCTGGGCAGTGTCCCTTGACGTACCCAACGACGGATCGTTGGTCCCCCAACGGCCCATCGAGCAGGTCTCGTCAAAGGGGACTTGCCTTGGGCAGGACCTAAGCCAATTATTTGGCTAAGTCTTGGGCGACGGAGGCCATGACGCCCCGTCATGCCCATGATGCCCCGTCACTGCCCTCGTCGCGGGTTCATGCAGATTGACAGCCTGCATGCTGTCACTTAAAGCGATGAATGGGAATTCACCCAACGTCCTAACCTGACTATAATAGGTTTATTTAGTTAATTTTAGGTGTCTATAAGTTTATAAAAACGTGATCAACCCATTCCCAAAATCCTCTCACATGTTTTAAGCCTTTCCCTCCAAATATGTTCTCTCTAAAAACACCATTGTTGGTGAAGCTCAAGAGATGCTTGGAGATGGATTTTCTATGGATGAATCATGAAGTTTTAGAGGTTTTCTTGTATACAAAGGTATGGTGATATTCATTTGTAGTTATCTTTTCATCTAGAGAGTCATTCTCAATGTTTTTCAAAGAAATCTCTTGATCAAGTTTCCAATCTTCCAATCTAGCCATGGGTTCCATCTCAAAATGTTATTAATGATTGAATCATGATTAATTGAAGTTAATTCAATGTTTTTAATATGTTTTCACTCCAATTGCATGATGAACCCATGTTCCTTCCAAAATTGGTTTAGCCTTTGCATGGGCTTTGTGATTATGACTTGTTCTTGATGAATTCGTGATTCTCTTACGTTGATTTGCTTGTTGTTATTGTTATTTACATTAATTGATGTTGAATTGATGATGATCAGTCCATGATGATAAATAAATGAAGTTTTGAGCATGAATAGACTATGTTTCTACATGTTGTTTTGAAGTTGATTGTGAGATCGATTATGTAGATTCTTGATTATGTATGAACTGCTGTAGCTACTGTTTTAGGGTGATGTAATGGATGAATTTTGTAGGTATAAATCCTAAGTGTTCAAATTATGAAGGGCTTGCATGAATGGATATAGATTCCTTTAGGCTATGAAGTCAAGAGGCTAAGTGGGTGATGTATCTTGAATTGTGATTAGATGAAGCATGATTTAGTCTTGATTTCTTATCTAATTAGCTACTGCCTAATGAGTATATTATTGATGAAATATGAATGATGATCAAACCCTTAGATAGTTCATAGTATTTGTAAAGTTTTCTATACTCTAGCAAATCGATATGCCTAAATGCCTATGTTGTAACCTTAATCTTGAGAGTATGTAATCATGATTTCAATATGGTTAATTGTAAGTTTAGATACTGTCTTAGACTTATATATGTATGAACTATGATCTAAAATCAATGTAAGGAAGTTAGGTAATGATCTATGTTATCCTACTTTCCTAGTATGTTGATATGTTGTATTATGTTATGGTATAATCTTGTGGCGACTTGTACATGGTTTCTTATATGTTTAATGTACATTTAGTTACTGCCATATATGTGTTTTATTGATGAATAAGGTTTATTGATCAATGATGATCAAAGGGTGAGAAATTGGTAAGAATGCTTATTTCCTTTACTCTTCTACTTCTCTATTCCTTTATAGTTATGTTGATGAAGCCTTGTATGGTATTGTGTGGTATGGTCCACTTATGGTGGCGGTGTTTACTTTATTGTCATTATATATGTGTTGACTATGGCCTTGAAGGCATATTGATGAACTTATGAACATGTGTTTAAAATGATACTATGAGAAGATTATGCTTACTTTCCTATTCTAGTTGTGGATTAGGTTGTGTGGCTATTTCATGAGCATTTGTATAACCATGTTAGGGTAAAGTATAGGTGATGCCATTGATGTGTTAAGATGGTAATAACCCCTTACCTATGTACTCCTTATATGAAAGTGTAAATAGCTAAAGTTAGGAGTCTTGATTACATTGTATATATTGTCTTATCTCCTATGCTATTATGTGTTGTGTGCTATGTGCTTGAAGTGTAATGTGGTCTAATAGGGTGGCTGACTTAATAAGTTATTCATAGCCATTAGGTGATCATGTTGGACAATGTACACAAACTCTCACTTACATGCATGTTATAAGTAGTATAAGTCATTGTGTCTAAATGAAATGTAGTTCTCACATTCACTAGTGTCTACTACTATGCATATTAAGGTGATGTTTATGAAAGTATGATTTGTATTTCCTTAATAGGATGACTTGATAGGTGTACTAGTATGGGCAAAGGTATGCGACTGTCACGACCCGAAAGCACCCCCTAAAAGTTAGGGAAACCTTCGAATCACGACCGGGCCTACTTGACCCCTTTGGGGTCTCGTACAAGCCCTCTAACTAGCATTTATAACATAAAGCATAAAAAGTAGTGCGGAATTAAAACTTTTCACGATAATAATAATAAAATGAGTCTTTTCATAAATAATAGGAAATCTTATCGTCACAAGCCAACTTAAAGACACAACTTGGAATCTTAGGGACACGGCCCTTTACAATAAAAGTAAATACATTTTTAAGTCTTAATTAAGAAACTATGAAACATAAGACTATGTCCTCGAATATATGAGGACATACCCAATTCTTGAGAGATAGAATTCCCAATCTTCAACTCCGATCCTCCAAAAAGTCTTCCAACCTATACACATAAGGTATATAAAAGTATGAGGTTAGTACAACAATGTACTAAGTATGGCATATGGAAAAACATACTAAAAGGGACATTTTAGTAAAAATAACATTTCATGCAATTAAAGCAATATTCATGAATCTAGAAACAAACCAACATAAGAATCGACGATCAACACTTTATGGAAACTTTACCAAAACTTAGAATAATCAAAAGGAACATTTGAATGAACTTACTAAAATTACAATGACAATTGAATAAAGAATCATAGTGAATATATTGGATTCTTACAATGAAGACCTTACAGTGAATGGCACGGTCCAAGTCATATGAACTCTTTTCCTTTGAAGTTGCTCTAACCCAAGGTTATCCTAAGACTCCCTAAAGTGAGCTAAGAAGGGATTTTCATTACACCTCCCTTCAAAGCACACCAAAGCGACCCTTAAAACTACCAAATCTTAGGCTTACTTCGTTGGAAATCAAATCCACGCCCTTGGCTAACATATGCAAAACACACATGGAAATATAGGTCATACCAAGTGCAATGTGAGAGTAGCATCCCATACTCCCACTCCCACTTAGTACTCCTAATGAATTCCATTTACTCAAGTACTCCACAATAATCCTCCATAACACTACACCATAGTACTTATTCACACGGACTTCATGAAGGTACTCTTGTCCCATAGTAGGTATAGGTCACACCAAGTGCAATGTGAGGATAGCATCCCATACTACTACTCCCACTCAATGCTCCTACTCGGTAACTAATGTGGATTTAGCACTTCACGACATACATACCCAAATTCAACAATATACAAGATAATTAGTTTCAAATCAATTCTTTGTGGGAGTTAGCTTAACCAACAAAGACTATGAGAGCTAGACATGGAATCCCGATATTAACCCCTATCGGATGAGGGATCCTTACTTGCCTAGTGTAAGGTCATGCTTCTTAGCGTTTACATGGCTTTTCCAATAGCTACACCTATGCGGGCACATAGTTAAGGGATAAGGAGATTGCTACTAAGTAACTCACTCTCTACTAACGAGGAGTACTCATCTCAAGAGGTACTTTGGATTACAACATCTCAACTCATGAATTACAATCCACCTCCCCTTCATATCCTCTCGGTGCTAGTCATAACTCCCCACGGATTTCTCAACATAATAGTTTATCTTAGAAAGCTCACTAGGAATGGAGAGGTTGCAACTAGACACTACATCTCAACTCACGAAGTGTGTCCACCTCAAGATTCCCCTTTTTGCTCAACTTGGCATAATACAAATCTTAAAAGAGTGTGTGTGTGTACATGTGGACACCTTGCATAAAAAGCATCGCTTTATTATCATCAAGTTCTACACATACTTTAACCTTAATTCATCAAGTTACACACTCTACATGCTTCTCATAATCATACACTTCATTTAGACATAAACTAGGTCAAACATGCAATTCAAGCTACATCAAACACAATACAAGACCCATTTCCCATATATCTTCATTTCATATATTAGACCTTCAAGATCACATACTCAAAACATACTAAGTAACATCAAGTTCATCAATTAGCACCGCCACCCATAAGGTGGACCATACCACTCAAATAGTAATTCATAATAAGAAATATACAATGAGAGCAACTCATCAACAAATCAAACCATCATCACCCATAAGCAATTTATCAGTATTTCACCATATTAAAGCCCTTAGGGCAGTATCTACACCAACATGACAAATACAAGAAGACCCAAGTTCATACCCTACTCAAATCATGCTCACATAACCCATTTTCAAGCCAAAAGTTGAAGTATGCTTATACAAGAGTTTCATGGAGTTTTTAACATCAAAATCATCAATTCAAACCAAGATAAATACATTTAAACCATTAGAACTTAAATACAAGAAGACCCATACTAGAAATCAAAGTTAGAAGAAGTTTGAGTTTAGAAACCCTTTTGAAAACCATTTTGAAAATTCGCTTCTTGAATGAAAAGATATTCAAGAATGGATACCATACCTTTAAGATAAGGAAACCCACTAATTTTGATGAAGAAACAAGTCCAAAGCTGACCTCCTCTCCCTCCTTGAGCCTTGGCTTCAATGGAGTCTTGAGAGGGTTTTCTTTTTAGAGAGAGAGTTTGAATATTGAAGTGCGGTCTTGTCTAGGTCTAGGGTTTAAAACTCATTTAATATAACCTAAAAATCCCTTAAAAAACCGTCCAAACTCTTATTTAGATGTGGGGTGAATTTACAATTTCACCCCTGACTTCGCAGAAAAATATGCGCACAGGGACAAGACTTGCGACGACCTGCTTGTGACGGGGCGTCACGGGTGCAACGGCCCATCCTGACCATCCGTTGCAAACTTCAGAGGCTTGCCAAGGGTCCCCTGTACACCCTTGAACAAGTCCCCCACGACGGAACCTTGTGACGGGGCGTCACAGCCATGACTGGCCGTCGACTGCTCCGTCGCCAAGGCTGCCTGGGACAGCCTGCTTACCAGGTTTTGGGTCCTTCCTCAAGGACCCTTCGATGGTCCTTGGGGATAATTTCTCAGATGTTTCCAACATAAATATGATCATATATAAGTTTAACACCTCTCACATGAATTTAATCCAAAATGAACACATAAAAC
The DNA here is from genome assembly GCA_016801875.1 of Solanum sitiens. Taxonomy (NCBI): domain Eukaryota; kingdom Viridiplantae; phylum Streptophyta; class Magnoliopsida; order Solanales; family Solanaceae; genus Solanum; species Solanum sitiens. The sequence continues at coordinate 39,612 of JABWTJ010001116.1, read as the reverse complement.
TCGACGAAACTCGTCTAGACATACAAGGTCGATTCAAGGCATATCTTTCGAATGCCTTGGACGTTCTTGTTCGTTTGATCTCCAAACTTCACGAAAATTTGCACACTGCCTAAGGACACTAAAATAACTCCGTTTAACTTAAATTCAACTCAAGAAACAATCATGAGGCTCTAGTTCACCTTAGTTCATTTTGGGCCGTTATATTCTCCCCCACTTGGAATAACATTCGTCCTCGAATGACACTTTAATTTTTAAGAACAACAAGGACTCTCTTAGAATCATATAATTCACTTAGATCATGATCAAAACATCAATAATCAAAGAATCAATTAGCAAGGAACATCATTTCACACTTTCAACACGTATCAACATAGACAACTTTTGCCAAACTCACAAAGTCAAAACTCAACCTTAAACTTCTTTTATGGAGGAAATACCTTCTCCAACATTAAACATGCTCATATACGACAATTTTACACATATTTAAACTTCAATTAAGGCAAGGCAAATTTTTCTCAAATTGCAAATTTTCACAGTGAACATTCATTGTAACACTGTCAAACATACAAAACTTTCAAAATTCCAATCTTTGAGCAATTTATCAAGATCACATGATCATACGAACTATAAAACCATATAAACTCATCTCATAACACAAAAGAAACAACAACAAAGAGTTGAGAGTTACCAAAACCATCAATACGGATTAATGATCCTTTCTAGCCCCCATCCCATAGGAAGGGTTCTTCTTGGGAGCATTAGGATCTAGGGAAGCTTGATTGACATCTCTCCCCCTTGATTTAAGGTTTGGGCAGTCCCTCATCTTGTGGCCTTTATTACCACACACAAAACAACCATCCTTTCCGGCAAGACACTTACCCCCATGTTGCTTGCCACAAGTAGGGCACCTAGCCCTTTCATAGGAATGACCACCACCTTGACAATATTGATTTGGAGCCCTATCCATGTTTCCCATAGAAGAATCTTGGGGATAAAACCTCTTCTTAGGCCTTTGGTGACTAGAATCATCCGACCTAGGTCTCTTACCCTCTTTCCTTATCTCCCAAATTTTGGACTCCTCAATTTGTTGCGCATAAACCATGAGCCTAGAGATATCCATGTCATTAAGAAGCATAGCCGTATGACACTCTTTTTCTACCAAGCTAGACACGCCCATCACAAACTTGTTCATCCTAGCCCTAGGGTTGGCTACCATGGTTGGGGCATACTTAGAGAGTTGGATAAATTTGAGAGAGTACTCTTGCACACTCATTCCCCCTTGACGGAGGTTCATGAATTCTACCATCTTCTTCTCCATCCACTCTAAAGGAAAGAATATATCTAGGAAAGACTCTTTGAATTCCTCCCAACCAACCGGTCCTCTTTCTAAGGGTCTCTCACCCCTTCATTGCTCATACCACACTTGAGCAACATCCTTAAGTTGGTAAGCGGCCAATTCCGCTTTCTCCCTAGGGGTCACACCCATAGCATCTACCACCTTGAAAACCTCATCTATGAAGCCTTGTGGATCTTCATCCACCTTAGTGCCATGAAAAGTAGGAGGGTTCATCCTCATGAAATCCCAAATCCTAGAAGCGGGAGTACTAGCATTTGGTTGGGGCCTATCTCCTAGGTTAGCTTGGCCCACAAAGTGATTGTTGACAACTTGAGCTTGAGCCGTCATGAGTTGGGTCAAGTTCATTAGGGCAGCCCTCAACTCCGCATTAGTCATATCACCCTCAACAAAAGGAACTTGATGCATGGGAGGCACTTGAGGTCCTTAAGGCTCCGGAGGCACTTGAGGTTCTTGAAGAGGAACCTCCACATTTTCCTCCCATAAGCCAACAATAGGAACTTGGTCAACATGGGGAAGGACTCTCTCATTTGGTACACCTCCCTCCTCTCTTCTAGCGGTCGATCTCCTCGTATTCATGTCCTAAAAACACAAAAAGAAGAGGATGAGAATAGACACCTTATATACTCAACTCTAAGGCACGATACTTGAATAGAGAAGAAAGTGAAACTTCTAGCATCCTATAGCCTCTTGTCCATGGATGTGTCGCGACTCACACCAATGACCAAGATACTACTAGATGTGGCTTGTGAGACTTTCAGACCTTAAACTATTTCCCAAAACTTTATGCTCTGATACCAAGTCTGTCACGACCCGAAAGCACCCCCTAAAAGTTATGGAAACCTTCGAATCAGGACCGGACGTACTTGACCCCTTTGGGGTCTCGTACAAGCCCTCTAACTAGCATTCATAACATAAAGCATGAAAAGTAGTGCGGAATTAAGACTATTCATGATAATAATAATAAAAGGAGTCTTTTCATAAATACTAGGAAATCTTATCGTCACAAGCCAACTTAAAGACACAACTTGGAATCTTAGGGACACGGCCCTTTACAATAAAAGTAAATACATTTTTAAGTCTTAATTAAGAAACTAAGAAACATAAAACTATGTCCTCGAATATATGAGGACATACCCAATTCTTGAGAGATAGAATTCCCAAGCTTCAACTCCGATCCTCCAAAAAGTCTTCCAACCTATACTCATAAGGTATATAAAAGTATGGGGTTAGTACAACAATGTACTAAGTATGGCATATGCAAAAACATACTAAAAGGGACATTTTAGTAAAAATAACATTTCATGCAATTAAAGCAATATTCATGAATCTAGAAACAAACCAACATAAGAATCGACGATCAACACTTTATGGCAACTTTACCAAAACTTAGAGTAATCTAAAGAAATATTTCAATGAACTTACTAAACTTACAATGACAAATGAACAAAGCATCATAGTGAATATATTGGATTCTTACAATGAAGACCTTACAGTGAATGGCACGGTCCAAGTCATATGAACTCTTTTCCTTTGAAGTTGCCCTAACCCAAGGTTATCCTAAGACTCCCTAAAGTGAGCTAAGAAGGGATTTTCATTACACCTCCCTTCAAAGCACACCAAAGCGACCCTTAAAACTACCAAATCTTAGGCTTACTTCGTTGGAAATCAAATCCACGCCCTTGGCTAACATATGCAAAACACTCATGGAAATATAGGTCATACCAAGTGCAATGTGAGAGTAGCATCCCATACTCCCACTCCCACTTAGTACTCCTAATGAATTCCATTTACTCAAGTACTCCACAATAATCCTCCATAACACTACACCATAGTACTTATTCACACGGACTTCATGAAGGTACTCTTGTCCCATAGTAGGTATAGGTCACACCAAGTGCAATCTGAGAATAGCATCCCATACTACTATTCCCACTCAATGCTCCTACTCGGTAACTAATGTGGATTGAGCAATTCACGACATACATACACAAATTCAACAATATTCAAGATAATTAGTTTCAAATAAATTCTTTGTGGAAGTTAGCTTAACCGACAAAGACCATGAGAGCTAGACATGGAATCCCGATATTTACCCCTATCGGATGAGGGATCCTTACTTGCCTAGTGTAAGGTCATGCTTCTTAGCGCTTACATGGCTTTTCCAATAGCTACACCTATGTGGGCACAAAGTTAAGGGATAAGGAGATTGCTACTAAGTAACTCACTCTCTACTAACGAGGAGTACTCATCTTAAGAGGTACTTTGGATTACAACATCTCAACTCACGAAGTGCAATCCACATCCCCTTCATATCCTCTCGGTTCTAGGCATAACTCCCCACGGATTTCTCAACATAATAGTCTATCTTAGAAAGCTCACTAGGAATGGAGAGGTTGCTACTAGACACTACATCTCAACTCACGAAGTGTGTCCACCTCAAGATTCCCCTTTTTGCTCAACTTGGCATAATACAAATCTTAAAAGAGTGTGTGTGTGTACATGTGCACACCTTGCATAAAAAGCATCGCTTCATTATCATCAAGTTATACACATACTTTAACCTTAATTCATCAAGTTACACACTCTACATGCTTCTCATAATCATACACTTCATTTAGACATAAACTAGGTCAAACATGCAATTCAAGCTACATCAAACACAATACAAGACCCATTTCCCATATATCTTCATTTCACATATTAGACCTTCAAGATCACATACTCAAAAGATACTAAGTAACATCAAGTTCATCAATTAGCACCGCCACCCATAAGGTGGACCATGCCACTCAAATAGCAATTCATAATAAGAAATATACAATGAGAGCAACTCATCAACAAATCAAACCGTCATCACCCATAAGCAATTTATCAGTATTTCACAATATTAAAGCCCTTAGGGCAGTAGCTACACCAACATGACAAATACAAGAAGACCCAAGTTCATACCCTAGTCAAATCATGCTCACATAACCATTTTTAAGCCAAAAGTTGAAGTATGCTTATACAAGAGTTTCATGGAGTTTTTAACATCAAAATCATCAATTCAAACCAAGATAAATACATTTAAACCATTAGAACTTAAATACAAGAAGACCCATACTAGAAATCAAAGTTAGAAGAAGTTTGAGTTTAGAAACCCTTTTGAAAACCATTTTGGAAATTGGCTTCTTGAATGAAAAGATATTCCATAATGGATACCATACCCTTAAGAGAAGGAAACCACTAATTTTTATGAAGAAACAAGTCCAAATCAGCCATCCTTTCCCTCCTTGAGCCTTGGCTTCAATGGAGTCTTGAGAGGGTTTTCTTTTTAGAGAGAGAGTTTGAATGTTGAAGTGAGGGTCTTGTCTAGGTCTAGGGTTTAAAACTCATTTAATATAACCTAAAAATCTTTTAACAAACCATCCAAACTCTTATTTAGACGTGGGTTGAATTTACAATTTCACCCCAGACTTGGCAGAAAAATCTGCGCACAGGGACAAGACTTGCGACTACCTGCTTGTGACGGGTCGTCACGGGTGCAATGGCCCGTCCTGACCATCCGTTTCAAACTTCAAAGGCTTGCCAAGGGTCCCCTCTACACCCTTGAACAATTCCCCCACGACGGAACCTTGTGATGGGGAGTCACAGCCATGACTGGTCGTCGACTGCTTCGTCGCCAAGGCTGCCTGGGATAGCCTGCTTACCAGGTTTTGGGTCCTTCCTCAAGGACCCTTTGATCGTCCTTGGGGATAATTTCCCAGACGTTTCCAATACAAATATGATCATATATAAGTTTAACACCTCTCACATGAATTTCATCCAAAACAAACACATAAAACTTGACGAAACTCGTCTAGACGTACAAGGTTGACTCAAGGCATTATCTTTCGAATGCCTTGGACGTTCTTGGTTGTTTGACCTCCAAACTTCATGAAACTTTGCACATTGACTAAGGACACTAAAATCACTCCGTTTAACTTAAATTCAACTCAAGAAACAATCATGAGGCTCTAGTTCACCTTAGTTCATTTTGGGGCGTTATAGGGACCTTGTTTATACATTGCACATGTGTATCTTGATAGGATAACTCCTAGGTTTGGTTATTATGTATATGAAGGATGAATAAATGAACATATGTGACCTTATGTGTTATGTGAATGGTTTGCTCACATCTAAGTATACACTCACACACATGGATGATCTAGTTAGTGAGAGGGGCCTTGCTAGGGGTGCCCAAGAATATTCCAAAACTAGATAGGTGCTTGAATATGCTATAAGAATATGAATGATGAATATCCTAAGTCTATGTTTTTATAAATAAATATTAATAAAGGCTTTTTAATAAAGGGAACTTAGCCTAGCACCGAGTGAACTTGTAGATGAGGAGGTGACACTTTCCAACATAGGAAAGGTAGGGTTCACTACGGTCCTCACGGGGTGGATAGCCTCATGACCCAACAAAGGGTGTAGAGTTGATATTTCCATGGTTCTTTTCCCCCAAGTTCCATAAACTATGTTGCCACCATAGGATACTAGCTAGTGGATTTCCACCTAGAAAGCTATGTCATGTTTGGTTCTACTTTGGCTGGTAGACTACCTTCCATCGGTGTAAGGTTTTTATGACACTGGATTCCATGATTAGAACCCATGGTCTATGTCGGTTAAGGTTATGATTTCCCTAAAGTTAAAATGGACAATGGAAGTAATTGAATAGGATCCTAACTAGGAGGACCTAAGGTAAGTTACTTAGAATAGGTGGAAGTAATGAACCCATCTAGACATTGCACAAGTGACTCCTTAGGAAGTCTTAGGAAGGTACCCTAATGCATATGATTATATATTTGTCCTTTATGTATTATATTATAGTATTTGTCTATTGATCATGAAGATGTGCATGATGTGATTCTTTATATATGATGTTAATCTTGTTGACTATATGGTGATGGTATTAGTTGGCATAAGTAAAGTTGTCTCCTCTATACATGTTGATATATGATTTGAATGTAAAGGCTTGTGATCTCGTGATAGGTTCACTAAGCATGTGTGAGTTATGGGGCCTTGCATGTGCATTGCACTAGTGGATCTAGATTGGGGACATGAGTTATGTTTTACATGGTTCAATGTGAAGTAAAACAAGTATATGTGTCTAGTGATTAGGAGTTCATTGTAATGACCTTTTAGTCTTGGTTTAACTTGCTTATGTTGTAATGTACTTTTATGATGGCATGGGTGGTCTTGTGTTGATGATATGTATGGATTTTATCTTGTGTTCCTAAGGTGATACATTGCACCAAGTATCCCTAAAGAATTACTTAGAAGACTAATGAGGTAAGAGTGAGAGTTTCTGTAAAGGTGATGGAGCTCACTGCAAAGTGACCTCAATTGTACTTAAATTCTATATGTGCTTTTCTATGATGTTTGGCCTTTGATTGTGTTTCTATGAAGTATGTGGATGATATAAATGCTATTGATAAAGGCTTTATGATGATTTACTCAAAATGGCATAAAGTATGATTTCAAAGGAAATGTCCCTTTTAAATGCATGTTTTTGCATGGTTGCCATATTTAGTACATTTTTGTGCTAATCCCATTCTTCTTTACTTTTTACACAAAGTGTAGGTTATGGAATGCTTAAAGGAGGTCTATGATTGAGGAACTTGATAGGTGATTTCCCAAGCTCAAGGAAAGGAATCCTTAAGTTCAAGGATGTCCTAATGTGTACTTATTGTAAAGTCTATTTAGTAATGTATAGCTTTGTATTATGTGTTAAAGGCCTTGTACTTAATGTACTCTATAGTTATTGAGTCTAAGATGGAAAAGAGACTTAGAGTATAAATATGTATTATGACTTATATTTTATATATATATGATGTGATGTTTCTAGCATATGATGTGCTATGAAAAGTTTTAAATTTTCCGCTAAATTTACTATGCAAATGCAATGAATGATATGAGAGGCTTGTCTTAGACCTCCGAGAGGTCGACGACGCCAGTTACAATCCAAGATTGTACCCTATCTTATAGGGTATGCTTTTGGGTTGTGACAACTGCCTTGGCAGTGTCTACCTACGACCATCAATCGACGCCCCGTCGATGGGGAGGCATCATCCCACACTTATTATGGGAGGCAAAGAAACCAATGCTAAGCCCCATACCCAAATGACGGCCAGCATACCGGCCCGTCAATGGACCTAAGGGGCGTAGGTTGCTACGTCGTTTGAACCTGCAATCTGCAGCCTGCTTACTGTTTTATTAAAGGGGTGAATGGAAAATTCACCCCACGTTCCTAAATTACTATAGGATGTTTATTTAACTATTATTCGGCACACTAAGTTAGTTAAAAAGATCAAAACCCCTTTCCCAATCCATGATATCACAATTAAACTTTTCTCTCTAAAATATTCTCTCTAGAAACCTCCATTGGAGATGAAGCTCAAGAACAGTTTGGAGCTTGCATTCTTCATGAAGATTTCGTGGTTCTCTCCTATATTAAGGAATTATGATCCTTCATCTCTAGATAACCTTTCATCTAGAGAGTTCCTCTTAATGTTATCAAAAAGAATTCATGATCAATCTTCCTAGCTTTAAATCTAGCCATGGGTTGTTTCTAAAAAAAAAATTCAAATGAATGATGATAATGAATTGATGATTTACAACTGATTTGAATGTCATTTCCAATCCAGTTCCATGTTGAACCCATAATCCCTCTCAATTTCGTATTAGCCTATATTGTAGTATGTTGTGATCTTGATGCTATAATGATTGTTATGAGATTCAATTATGATAAATTGATTTAGCTATTTCCTATAATTCAACTTTATGATGAATTATGTATAGTTGATCCAATGTGGATAAAGGTTTAAAGATTTGAATGAAATAGACCTATCTTCTTTGAATTCTATAGCTTGTTAAGTAGTGATTACAATGTGATCCCAATTCTAGGGTAGTTGAAGTAGGATTTCGTTTATGTTATGTATCTTTAGATACTGCCCTATATTGTATTATTGATGAATTATGAATATTGATCATTGACGATGAAAGCAAGGGGTATTTGGTAAGTGATATATGTATCTCTACTCTCTATTGAATTGGTGATATAGTGTACATATTAGTATCATGATCTTGTGGTGGTTTATGTACTATTTCTTCCATGTTAATGTACATTTAGCTACTTTCCTGTAACAACCCACATGTACACCCTAGAAGTTAAAGTATCCTTGTGATAAGCCTCTCGTATAATTCATTCCATAATAAACATTGTAAAATGAGTAAGAATTAAAACTTCATTCACACACGAAGAACTTCTTTCATAAATATTACGCAAACGGAAGACTTTCATTAAAACTATAAACCTTTACAACATCCCATTGAACCATCTAACTTTAGATTTAACAACACTTGGGACTAGGCCCATACAAGACATAATGAAAAGACTTAAGAAATAACGAACATGTGGATATTGTCCTCGAATCGATGAGGACTCACCAATACTTCATCTTCAACCTTAGAAACCTATCCATCTTACATGGCACGTCAATACATCCAATTCCCTAGACTTTAGTCAAAAGTAAAGAAAGGGGTTAGCACATTAGATGTACTAGGTATGGAAGCCATGCAAAAACCATGAAAAAGGGACATTTAGTAATAACATGCTTTTCATGAATTTTTGATTTAAATATCATACTATAAGCATATGGACAACATTTAACACATTAGGAATACATAAGAAATCATTTAATAAAAATATTACATTTTTAGGAAACTTACAGTGAATTCACTTCACTGTACAGTGAACTCATTACACTGATACAGTGAAGTTCATTCACTTCACTTAAGACACCCGTTAGCATGTAATCTTCTCACTCGAAGATATCCTAATATTCACTTAAGTCACACAAAGAGAGACAGCCCATACACCCTCTCTAGATGTGCCTAAACGACCCTCAATATTACATATAATGAGTCACATACACACTTACAAAGCATCATAACATCAATTTCATGAACATAAGATTCTTCTACCAAAGGTGAGTTCCAAGGTGCACTTGAATGAGTGTGGAGTGACCACCCATACAATCTCTTTCACACACACGCAAGGGATACTATAGAGTACCTAAGATAAAGTCATTCTAACTAAACACACCAAAACATTGATGATAGAACACTCTCCTTCCAAAGGCTATCAAAAGAGCTTCCTAAATAAATCAAGAAGATAACGTCCATGCTTGACCTCTTCAAGATTACCTAAATAGTCCTTAAGACTACCTAAGTCTTAGATCATGTCAACAACAGCAAACATCTTCCCTAACTAGAGTCATCCTCAAGACTTCCATAGATAAGACATGAAGAGATCATCCTTTATGCCCTCTTCACAAATTAACTAAGGAATCCCTAAGCCACTCTAGATTAGGTACTTATTCACTTACATACTTCATAACATAAGGCATTTATTCATTAATTCATCAAGACATATTCATGACATAAGGACATTCAAATAATGGTCTTGGTGAAGACCTAGGGACTTTCACTAACATCTTCAAAGCCTATTGTGCAATGTCAAGATAGCGTCCCATACCACCACCTAAACCTCATAGACTTATCTAATGCTAGTAAATATCCCATATGATGAGAATAGGCAATAACCGACATAGACCATGGTAGCAAGACATTGAATCCGGAGTTCTATCATACTTTGATGAGGTTGTTCTACTTGCCAATGGTAGAACTTGGACAAATCCCATGTAGGCACATGGTTAAGGAATATGAAGGGTTTCTTTGCACTCTAGTCTCATACTTAAGTAGAACTACTTCCCTTACCATACTCTCTTGGTGATAGCCTTTGTTCTCATAGACTGAAGAGGGTTCCATATCTAGTTCATAACCCAATTACATTTACCCTACCAAAGAGGTCCTCTAGGGATTACCTTCCAATGGCGACAAGAAGCTCATTATGACTTTTGCTAAGGAGATATGATGCCGTTCCAGCCAATCAACGTAGGTCCATCATCCCACATAAAGGATACCCTTACGGCGTTCGACTTCAATTTACATTACTTTTACCCTTGGTTTCAAGGTTTCACATAAAGACCTTCTTTTCATCGTTCAAGGACACATTTCATTCACACATTCAAGACTCTTAACATACTAAGTCAAATCATCACATATTCATACTCATATCATCAATCAAGGGACATAAGTCTACCTAAACAAGACACCACATATTTCACTTTAACATACAATATAAGTCATTCTAAAAGTACTTAGGAATAATATCCTATACTCTAACATAACTTCATATAAGAACACAAATACTTTGACATCTAGATAGACATTATCATACATCACATAATCATCATATACTTAAGGTAATGCCGACAAGGCCATGATCATCATATTGCATAAAGTAACGCCGACAAGGCCACATCAATTCACATAACACCGTCACCGTAAGTGGACCATACCAATAACACATAATTCAAGAGCTAAATTACATTAACTATACACAATAATAAAAGAGTTAGGGTGGCATACCACCCACTTGATCTCATCACTTCAATCCAAAGCCAAACCATTCAATTCAATACTATAAGGCCCTTACCCATGGCCTTAAACATCAATTCAAAGCATAAAACATAATAATCAATTAATCTAATTCAATTCAATATACATTTACCAATCTAAGACCAAATATACATCAATGGAATACAATACTTACATCAATAGAAAACCCATAGAAAACTACACTAGAATTTATAAGCATTAAGTTCATATCGATTCAACAAGCTTAATATACAATAGATCTAAGAGTATTTATTAATCAATTAATCAAATTGAAACAGCCTATACATCATTCATACATAATATATACATGAATCAAAAGCCCATAGCAATATACACATGAATTCATCAATCTCAAGACATAATCACATAACCCATATTTTAGTGAAATTTAGAGATTTGAGAAGATCAAGGGTTCATGTAGAATTTCATTGGAAAACATCATTTAAACATGAATAATATCATATCTGAACATTTGAAAATGGTTCATGCAAGAACCCAAGACTTAGAGTAGAAATTGGACTTTTTTATCTTTTTGAAATCCTTTGAAATCATCTTTTAAATTGGATCTAAGGTGATAGCAAACCTTAGATGAAGAACTCCCATACCATATTTGAAGAAACCAATGCTAATTGAAGAAGAAACTCCATTGAAGACCCATCTTCAAGCTTCATCTTCACTTTGAACTCGCATGGAGGTTTTGGGAATTCTTAATGGATTTGGGGTTTTGTTTTTGGAAGAATAAAATCTTCTAAGTGTTTAACACTTATATACTCATTTAAAATACACAAAAGACCCTTAATAAACCGTCCATGACTTAATTTAGAAGTGGGGTGAATTTACCAATTCACCACTAAGTGGACAGCAGCCTGCGCAGGAACACAGGTGCGTGCGAGCCTGGCCTTGACGGGGCGTCACTGCCCTCCGTTGGTGGTTGCAGTGGCTGGACAAAGTTCCAAACTTCACCCTTGGTTAAGTCACCCATGACGGCACCCTCGACAGGGCGTCATCAGGCCAACGGGCCATCATCAGGCCAACGGGCCGTTGACTGCTCCATCGCCAAGGTCTACTTGGGACAGCCTGCACACTGATTTTTGGGTCCTTTCTCAAGGACCCTTGAATGGTCCTTGGGGATAATTTCCCAGACATTTCCAACCCAATTACGATCGTCTATAAGTTTAACACCTCTCACATAAATTTCATACAAAACGAACACATAAACATTGACGAAACATGCGTAGAAACACAAGGTCGATTCAAGGCATATCTTTCGAACGCCTTGGACGTTTGACCTCCAAACTTCTTGAAACTTGACACACTGCCTATACATGCTATAATAACTCAATTAAGAACCTTAAAACATCATGAAACACACGTAAACACATAGAACCACATACAAGGCATTTAGGTGACTTAGTCGTCAAACGTCTTGGTCGTCCCTTGACGTTTGACTTCCAACACACCTAATACTTTAGCTACTGCATCTATACCACATATTAGACATATTTAGGACCTTATACCATAAAGACCAACATTTTAGGCTCTAGTTAACCTAGGTTATTTTCGGGGTCTTACATTCTCCCCCACTTGGACAACATTCGTCCTCGAATGACACTTGCCACCCTCCGAACACTCCCAAGAGTAAGGATTAAATTATCAACTCATGACCATTCCACATAAAACATAATAAAGAAGAAAAAATCAATTTCACAAAATTAGGAGAATCATAACATAACAAGAAACTAGAAAACATTCTATAACTCATTATTCTATAAAACTAACATACTTAATTCCAAATAGCAAAAACTCATTTTATATTCAATATCATACTCGTATACATAATTTCTAACAACACTACAACAATTTTAGACCGTAGAATCAATTAGTTAATTTCCCAAAATTTTTACAGTGAACTGTTTTACAAGCTACAGTGATTTTACCAAATTTTCAAAAATGCAACTTTTTGGCAATTCATATATTTAGGCATGCTAATATGCAAGTTAACATCATATAAACATCTTTTATAACATGATCATGACTTCATAATACACATAATGCCATAGATTAATGAAATTGAATTTCAACCAAACATGCATTTCATAAGGAGGAAACTAGGAACACATCTTCCACAAAGACTCCTATATAATAAAGAAACTGAGAACTCATTGTTTTACGCTTGAAAAAACACATAATGAAAATTTAAGGGCACCTCACTCCCTATAACCATACTCTTCACCTCACTCCCCCACATAGGAGAACCCCGTTCTAAGGTCAACATAACTTCTACCGCAAGGAACTTCCTCAAGGTACATTAAACATCACTAATACTTTCTTACTTAAACTCTAGCTCATGAGAACGAAAGACTCTCAGTGTTCAACCATCTTACCATTACACCCCCTTACTAGGAGAAACTTACCTTTATTCATTCTAATCTATTCAACTTCCTATGGATAGGTTTTTAAACAACTTCAACCCACCTTAACAACCACTCCTTCTCATTCTCACACTACACCTTACCATTCTTTCAAACATAACTACCCTTCAAAAGGTATCTAAACAAATATAAGGCCATCAACACCATCTTTCACACCTCATCTTAAAAGTCACATCTCATCTTTTCTCTCCTTCAACCCAAGTCTTCATAAAGTCTCCCCCAAGGTACCAACACATAAGGGAAACAAGGGAAAGACACCATATACTAAACTCTTAGGCACGATTAGATGAATGAAGAAGTGAAACTTTTCCTAGAACCCAATAGCTCCCTATTTATAATGTGGCGCGCTTCACATTATAAACAAGACTCTACTAGATGTGGTTCATGACACAACTAAGACACTCCCAAACCTGGATCTGATACCAAGTTTGTAACAACCCACAAGTACACCCTAGAAGTTAGAGTATCCGTGTGATGTCACACGGCAAATGAGACTTCAAAAAGTCTCATCTAAGCCTCTCGTATCATTCATTGCATAATAAACATTGTAAAACGAGTAAGAATTAAAACTTCCTTCACACACGAAGAACTTCTTTCATAAATATTATGCAAACGGAAGACTTTCATTAAAACTATAAACCTTTACAACATCCCATTGAACCATATAACTTTAGAGTTTAGAACACTTGGGACTAAGCCCATACAAGACATAAAGAAAAGACTTAAGACATAACGAACATGTGCATATTTTCCTCGAATCGATGAGGACTCACCAATACTTCATCTTCAACCTTAGAAACCTATCCATATTCCATGGCACGTCAATACATCCAATTCCCTACACTTTAGTCAAAAGTAGAGAAAGGGGTTAGCACATTAGATGTACTAAGTATGGAAGCCATGCAAAAACCATGAAAAAGGGACATTTAGTAATAACATGTTTTTCATGAACATTTTATTCAAATATCATACTATAAGCATAAGATCAACATTTAACACATTAGGAATACATAAGAAATCATTTAAGCAAAATATTACATTTTTAGGAAACTTATAGTGAATTCACTTCACTTTACGGTGAACTCATTTCACTGATACAGTGAAGTTCCTTCACTTCACTTAAGACACCCTTTAGCATGTAATCTTCTCACTCAAAGCTATCCTAAGATTCACTTAAGTCACAAAAAGAGAGACAGCCCATACACCCTCTATAGATGTGCCTAAACAACCCTCAAGATTACTTATAATGAGTCACATACACACTTACAAAGCATCATACCATCAATTTCATAAACATGAGATTCTTCTACCAAAGGTGAGTTCCAAGGTTCACTTGAATGAGTGTGGAATAACCGCACATACTATCTCTTTCACACACACACAAGGGATCCTATAAATTAGCTAAGATAAATCATTCTCACTAAACACACCAACACATTAATGATAGAACACTCTCCTTCCAAAGGCTATCAAAAGACCTTCTTAAATAAATCAAGAAGATAACGTCCATGCTTGACCTCTTCAAGATTACCTAAATAGTCCTTAAGACTACCTAAGTCTTAGATCATGTCAACAACGCCAAACATATTCCCTAACTAGAGTCATCCTCAAGACTTCCATAGATAAGACATGAAGAGATCATCCTTTACGCCCTCTTCACAAATTAACTAAGGAATCCCTAAGCCACTCTAGATTAGGTACTTATTCACTTACATACTTCATAACGTAAGGCATTTATTCATTAATTCAACAAGACATATTCATGACATAAGGACATTCAAATAATGGTCTTGGAGAAGACCTAGGGACTTTCACTAACATGTTCAAAGCCTATTGTGCAATGTCTAGATAGCATCCCATACCACCACCTAAACCTCATAGACTTATCTAGTGCTAGTAAATATTCCATATAATGAGAATAAGTAATAACCGACATAGACCATGGTAGCAAGACATNGAACCATATCTATCGAGACGTCATGCTAGATTTGTCTATACATATTTTCGGTTAGTCTATGGATTCTGGATAGTCCTTCCTATTTACAATTGGGACTCTCGCAAATCTCTATATGAAATTCAGAGATTAATCGAACTACCAGGTGCACCTATCATTCGAGGACGAATGATCATAAGAGGGGGAGGATGTAACACCCCGTATTCTACGTGTACTAGTTCTATTTTAATAATGCTTATAAACTGCCTTGTGGTATAGTTATGGATTTGGTTTCCTATGCAATTAGTGGTAATATTTAAAGTGAACTGTCCAGAGATTTTGATGCGACCCTATTAAGTTGATGTTGATGGAAATATTTACACTTGAGATGACAAGGTGGTATTTGAGTCTAAAGTATAAAGTGGCATAGTGTATATAAGTTCTAAGTTATGTTAAAGTTATTAAGGTCTAGAAATTTAACAAAATATTGAGGTGCTTGCTTGACTTCACTAAGCTAGTAAGTGACAAGTAGGTGCATCACCTACTTTGACTTATTGACCAGCCCAAAGGACCAAGTATGTGCATCACCTACTAAGACTCTTTGACTGTGTTATTGGGCCAAGTACACTACACCTATTTGCATTAATTTAGCCCAAGTTGAATGGAAGAATAAGGGGGAAATGGACAACCAAGGCCCAATCTTCTCAAGCCCACAAGAAATAATTTTAATGGAAAACTAGATGCATCACCTACTTAAAGGTGTGGCCCAAATTAAAGACACATGTTGGCTGCAAATGAAGAATGAGAAAGGTGGCAAAAGGGCAATGTTATTAAGTCCAAAAAAGTCCTAATGAAAAGTCCAAGTGGGTGGGTCACCTACTTGGCATATTATGGCCCAAAATGAGTGATAAAGTCGTCCAAAGCAGGTCCCTTTAAAAGAGATTGATATCAACTTTTCCCAACCATTTTTACTTTGACAAAATATCTGATTACTAGAGCTTTCTCTCTTCTCTCTCTTAGATTCATACAACAGCCATTAAATACCATTAGGGTTCTTAAATAATAGGTATTTCAAGCTATTGGAAGGTATAATTTAAGACAAGTTAAGGAGGACAACCTTTACCTTGAAGAATCCAAGTCTTATCAAGTGGTAGTCATGTCCAGCAAGGTAAGCTACTGCAATTTTCTCCCTCTTGTGCTTGAGTTAATTAAGACACTTGGTATGTATTAGTGAGTTGGAAATTGTTACTCTTACATGGTGAATATTGGGGAGGATGTTCTGGTGATTAGTGCATATTGGGACAGCTATGGAGGGGAGTCCTCTTTAAATTAAGTTATGAGCTTGTTTGAGCACTTTAAAAGTAAAGTTAGCTCTTCAAGTGTTGGTGATCAGAAACCACGATTCATATTGCTTCTATTACATTATTATGTTCAAAGATTGTTTTATGTATGTTATGATAAGGGATGTGACTAGATGTGCGGGGAAGTTATGGATAATATAAAGGACTTAAATATTGTAGGGAATTCTGGGGAGGACCTGATGCGAAGGTTGTACAGTATATATACGTGATTAAAGGGATAGGGAAGAAAAGAAAACACTCACTAGATAGATTGCAGCTTACTGCTTCGTTACTATTTGGGTGTGATCAAGTGGCTCAAATTGATTAATTAGCTGCTAATACTAGTCTTATGACTTATTTTATTGTAGTTAGTGATCAGAATATAAGGAGCTTAAGTCATACGATTTGAATTGTATAGCAAGGTATGTAAGGCTATTTGATTTCCTATTTCTTTGGCATGAATCCAAAACTTGCATTACAAAAAGTAAGCTTTCTAAGTGCCCTTGGTAGTGACTGATCCATAGTTGCATCTCCTACTCCCTATAGCATTGAAGTGGGTACTCTAATATGAGTTTGTTACTAAATGTGTGTGTTTACTCTACCAAGTGTTAGCATGCAAGGTTTAAACTTGTTTCATTGTCAAAGTAACCCTAACACGTATTTCCCTTATATAAGTCAAAGTAATTCTAGATTACACATGGTACATATGTTTATAGGATGTATATACGATCTGCCATATCTTGCCAATTTGCTTCAATTGTTTATAGATATGTCATCTTGTCACATGTTCATATATTCCCTTTCTTTGTTATTAATCTCATTGTGTTAGACTGTAATGTTACCTCACATAATCACTACTTTCTCAATTGTATGTTTATGTGTACTTACTTGGAATATGTATCCGTCCTTAAGTTTAATCTGCTCACATTCCCCTCTTGGTTCCACATGCATGAACACCTTGTATTTGTATCATATAGAGTTCAAATCTCTTGGCTGAATGTTAAATTGTCTTCACTGGATGTGCTTCATTTTGATATGTCAAAATGCTTACCGAGTCATATAAGCTCCTAAGTACTACGTTCAATTCACATATCCTTTCCATGTCATTGTTATTATCGTAAGTCCATATTCATATGTCTTCTACTACTGGTCCGTATTTCCAAATCAAAACAAGGATTATGACCACCAAAACAACAATCACAAACAAGTTATGAACATCAAAAAGAACAATCTCAAAAGAGTTATGATTATCTAAAGAACAATCCCACAAGAGTTATGAACTGATAAACAACAACCTCAAAGATGAAAGAATCTAAACGTAATCTGTATGATTATGGGTGGCAGCTTAGGGGCAAAAGCCTAGCATGGGCCGATCCCAATTGGTATGGAAGGGTGGCAGCTCAGGGGCGAAAGCCTAGCATGGGCCGATCCCAATTTGTGGAATTATGAGGACAGCATCCCAGGGGTTAAAATGCCTAGCATGGGTCATCCTCTTCTACCACTGATCAGCTGGTCATTTGTATCATATGTTGTATAAAGATTATAAAGTACAGAAAAAAAGAGAAAAGAATGTAACATGCACGATTCCACAAGCATAAAGCAAAGGTGGTCTCTAATCCTTATCTATTGGTATTTGGTTTCACTTGAGCTCTCATATTACATATGGTTGTATTATGCCTTACATATTGAGTACATTCTTTTGTACTGACATCTCTTATTGGGAACGCTGCATTTCATGCTGCAGGTGCAAGTACTCAACTAGTAGATCTTCCCAATAGAAGCACATTATACTCAGCGGATGTTGGTGAGCTCCAGGTTGATTCGGAGTTTTGCCGAGTCTTTACTATGTGTATTTTCATAGTGGTACCATCATAGATTCTAGTAGAGGCTTTGTAGACATTGTAAAGATATCCTCTGTATTCATAGTTTCACTTTTCACATATAGAGGTTTAGCTAGTCAAAATGTGTTGTATTTTAAGCTTCTCATCAGTAATCTGCATAGTAGTTTACTTTCTCATCATAGATTACTTGTAAAGCATGTGTTCATAAGGTACTTGTCTGCCTTAACTAGGGTTGGGTTATGACAAAGTGGTATCAGAGCAGTTCGTCCTAGGGGGTCTACAAAGTCGTGTCTAGTAGATCCTTAGTTATGAATGTGTTGCGCGCCACATTTAATAATTAGGGGGCTGCTTGGACATTTAGGAAATGTTACCTTCCTTCATAATCCTGATCGTGCAATAGAGCGAAGTTAAGAAGCCCATTTCTAGTTGTACCAGATCATGCTATTCATATTAACTATGGTTAAGGTTAACGGTTGTTGAAGTGTCAGCATGTAACATACAGAAAGGACCTCAAGTTACCAAAAGTTTGACTAGATTGAGCTCATTTTATTTGACCATCTCACTCCACAAGGTATGTAAAGACTTTTATGTTATTTGCATTTAAAGTTGCATTTGTACCATTTGCATCATGTTGGTTCAAATATGATTTGTTACCTAGTTACATATATTTGCTGTAGCATTTCCAGGGAGATCTTCTTAGGAGGATGTAACCAGCTCTTGAGTTCTATATTTGCTCCATACTTACAGGATTTATTCCTATGGAGGACACTTGTTCTTAGTCTTTGATATATAGAATTTTCAGCGTTGCACATGTTCTCGAAATTGATGTAGTCAAACCAGTTTCATTTAGTTCAAAGAAGCCAGTGGCACAATTTTATAGGTGGATGTATTAGTGCAATAGTGTTACTACAGATACCCCTAATTGGCTGACAAAGCTCAAATTCTCACCGTATGTCCTCTCGAGTATGTTAATGTTTGGCATTTATATGGTATGTGCCAACAGCTCTGAATAAGTACTAATAACACTTGTATTCTTTTCATGAATATAAAACTTAGGGATAAGTGTGCCAATTACTGCAAATGATATATGTGTGGTGGTTCATTCTATGAGGTATGTGTTGGATATAGAGAGTTAGTATGTTCCTAAAGGGTAAGAATAACGAAAAGAAAGTTGATTGGTTAGAACTAAGTTGTGATTAGTTGGTTGTACATAATGAAATCTAGTACATGAAGCTGCTAGTTTTGATTAAAAGTTACTTGTTAGATAGGAAGCTTGTGAGAATGAAGCTTAAATTACACAGGCCGAATATGTACAGACAACTTCTCATTAGAAAGAGATGGAATATGTCAAATTCCCTAAACATAGGAGTAGGGGTGATATGATGATGCTATAGAGGAGTGGCATAGGTGGTTATGAGAGAGTGATTGCTAAAGTGTATGCGGTAAGAAAATGTTATCAGCTCTTCAACGCTAACGAGTTATAATGGCGCTCCTGGGAACAATTTTGTGAACCTTTGTTACATAGAGAAGTCAATTTAGTATCGATTCAAGTTTTGATATTTAGTCTTGATTAAAAAAATAGATCATATGCATATTGCTAGTTGTTCTTATTTGCTATCTTGCATGGGAAAAGAGTCGGAGCACCCTCACTTATTAAAAAAAAAAAAAAAGGAAATCTATTAGTATGGCCAGACCTATCTAGTTAAGCCCAAATCGGCTAACTCTAAGACGTTATGAATCATGATATAACTTTATAGGTACCTGGCATTTACATGTTATTAGAGTTCATATTTCATGATGCGTTCAAGAAGCACGATTTATTATTATTATTTTTTTGATCTTCAAGGGGCATCAATCATTGAATGTGATATAACACAAGCTAGTAATGAAGGCAAAGTTGACCTCGTCCTCCTACTCTAAAAGATGATCTACTTTTTTTGAGGATTTTCTTTTTCTATCATTACTGTACTATTTATATTGACCTAGACGGAAGCCAAGTCCCAATAGCAGAACACCTATAAGAATTCTTAGGAGATTGGAGATAGTAGATGGGAAAATCAATTGTATGTGTTTTGAGGCGAGTAAGGAATATGAGCAGAACTATCCCACCTGTAACTTAAAAGCTTAAGACAGTGTGTTTATCTTAGTACGTTAGAGTTTTTCTATAGGATATATCGTAGCTTTCAAAGATGATTTTTTTAATATAATTATACATGCTGCATATTCTATAACTTATCTATTTGTATGTCATTTTCCCTTTGTGGATTACCTTCTCATAGGTTACCTAACGTCATGGAATGCTTACATGCAAGTGTTATCTGCTTCAGATCACCCTTGTTTAATGATGTTTTCATAGGAACTTTTCCTTACATGTTATTTATTGCACTGGTTACTTCCCACATGCCACTTGTCCATATTCTATGAGTAATGCATGCTAAATTAATCATATGACCATTTCTATATATTTTGTATACCTCATAGCCTACTTGCTTAAATATTTTAGGCCTTATAGCTTTTCTGGCCATGTGTTATGTGCTCACTTGCTCATATTTCATATTTGTGCTCATTGACATGTTAGTCCACCTATCCACGCAATATAACGCACTTGCTCAATGTGATTTGTGTTCCGTAGCTCATTTTCTGATATGTCTACATGTCATATCTACTACATGTCTTAGCTTATGTACTCATGCATCATGTGATCATCTAGCCCATTCCTACATTCCCTATAGTTCATTCGCTCACACGCTAACCTATAGGTCATATGCACGCATATACCATGTATTTCTATAGCTTAATTCACGTATACCTTGCGCGCTCCCTTTTGGGATAGTCTGCCTATGTGTCATGTCCAATGTGACTTATTCATCCGTATACTATGCCCTCTCTATGCTTATTGATTTGAGTTTTGAACAATTTGGGAAAATATTTCCTTGTATCAATATGCAGTGAAGACTTTGAACAGAAAAGGTTGGCCATATATGTAAATTTAATCAACCATAGATAAATAACTTAGCATAATACCCTATTCGCAGGAGCGGCATAAAACTTTAGATTTTATATTAACAGCTATGTGTTCTTAAAAGATTCACCTCTGAAAAGTGTCATGAAATAAAAGAGAAAGGAAAGTATTGCCCCTATGGCCTATGATTCTATGTGTCCGTTCATATACAAAAATAAAATAAAATTGGGAGATACTCTATAGTTATTCTTAATTGTTAAGGCTCGGAAGCTAAGTTCAGAATGTGTAACCATGAGTATTAGGGAAGGAATAGAATATAACACACATACCTGGGAATAGAAGATGATAGAGAGATACTAAGTAACCCTCCTCATTTTAAACAGCAATATAAGGATCTGAGAATATGTGGTCCTCTTATATGATCATGAATCTTGCTAGAATTTGTTCATTTGATGTGTCATTTGTGTTTCTTGTGTTTAGGTATATTACAGTTTTATTTGTATGAGTACTACTTGTGTATTTTTAGTGAATTACATGGTAAAGAAGGGATTTAATTTTTTCATATTACTATTTCATGAACCATATCTATCGAGACGTCATGCTAGATTTGTCTATACATATTTTCGGTTAGTCTATGGATTCTGGATAGTCCTTCCTATTTACAATTGGGACTCTCGCAAATCTCTATATGATATTCAGAGATTAATCGAACTACCAGGTGCACCTATCATTCGAGGACGAATGATCATAAGATGGGGAGGATGTAACACCCCGTATTCTACGTGTACTAGTTCTATTTTAATAATGCTTATAAACTGTCTTGTGGTATAGTTATGGATTTGGTTTCCTATGCAATTAGTGGTAATATTTAAAGTGAACTGTCCAGAGATTTTGATGCGACCCTATTAAGTTGATGTTGATGGAAATATTTACACTTGAGATGACAAGGTGGTATTTGAGTCTAAAGTATAAAGTGGCATAGTGTATATAAGTTCTAAGTTATGTTAAAGTTATTAAGGTCTAGAAATTTAACAAAATATTGAGGTGCTTGCTTGACTTCACTAAGCTAGTAAGTGACAAGTAGGTGCATCACCTACTTTGACTTATTGACCAGCCCAAAGGACCAAGTATGTGCATCACCTACTAAGACTCTTTGACTGTGTTATTGGGCCAAGTACACTACACCTATTTGCATTAATTTCGGCTATTGCATCTTCCCTGCCACACTGCTTCAACAAGTTGAATGGAAGAATAAGGGGGAAATGGACAACCAAGGCCCAATCTTCTCAAGCCCACAAGAAATAATTTTAATGGAAAACTAGATGCATCACCTACTTAAAGGTGTGGCCCAAATTAAAGACACATGTTGGCTGCAAATGAAGAATGAGAAAGGTGGCAAAAGGGCAATGTTATTAAGTCCAAAAAAGTCCTAATGAAAAGTCCAAGTGGGTGGGTCACCTACTTAGTATATTATGGCCCAAAATGAGTGATAAAGTCGTCCAAAGCAGGTCCCTTTAAAAGAGATTGATATCAACTTTTCCCAACCATTTTTACTTTGACAAAATATCTGATTACTAGAGCTTTCTCTCTTCTCTCTCTTAGATTCATACAACATCCATTAAATACCATTAGGGTTCTTAAATAATAGGTATTTCAAGCTATTGGAAGGTATAATTTAAGACAAGTTAAGGAGGACAACCTTTACCTTGAAGAATCCAAGTCTTATCAAGTGGTAGTCATGTCCAGCAAGGTAAGCTACTGCAATTTTCTCCCTCTTGTGCTTGAGTTAATTAAGACACGTGGTATGTATTAGTGAGTTCGAAATTGTTACTCTTACATGGTGAATATTGGGGAGGATGTTCTGGTGATTAGTGCATGTTGGGACAGCTATGGAGGGGAGTCCTCTTTAAATTAAGTTATGAGCTTGTTTGAGCACTTTAAAAGTAAAGTTAGCTCTTCAAGTGTTGGTGATCAGAAACCACGATTCATATTGCTTCTATTACATTATTATGTTCAAAGATTATTTTATGTATGTTATGATAAGGTATGTGACTGGATGTGCGGGGAAGTTATGGATAATATAAAGGACTTAAATATTGTAGGGAATTCTGGGGAGGACCTGATGCGAAGGTTGTACAGTATATATACGTGATTAAAGGGATAGGGAAGAAAAGAAAACACTCACTAGATAGATTGCAGCTTACTGCTTCGTTACTATTTGGGTGTGATCAAGTGGCTCAAATTGATTAATTAGCTGCTAATACTAGTCTTATGACTTATTTTATTGTAGTTAGTGATCAGAAGATAAGGAGCTTAAATCATACGATTTGAATTGTATAGCAAGGTATGTAAGGCTATTTGATTTCCTATTTCTTTGGCATGAATCCAAAACTTGCATTACAAAAAGTAAGCTTTCTAAGTGCCCTTGGTAGTGACTGATCCATAGTTGCAGCTCCTACTCCCTATAGCATTGAAGTGGGTACTCTAATATGAGTTTGTTACTAAATGTGTGTGTGTTTACTCTACCAAGTGTTAGCATGCAAGGTTTAAACTTGTTTCATTGACAAAGTACCCCTAGCACGTATTTCCCTCATATAAGTCAAAGTAATCCTAGATTACACATGGTACATATGTTTATAGGATGTATATACGATCTGCCCATATCTTGCCAATTTGCTTCAATTGATTATAGATATGTCATCTTGTCACATGTTCATATATTCACTTTCTTTGTTATTAATCTCATTGTGTTAGACTGTAATGTTACCTTACATAGTCACTACTTTCTCAATTGTATGTTTATGTGTACTTACATGGAATATGTATCCGTCCTTAAGTTTAATCTGCTCACATTCCCCTCTTGGTTCCACATGCATGAAAACCTTGTATTTGTATCATATAGAGTTCAAATCTCTTGGCTGAATGTTAAATTGTCTTCACTGGATGTGCTTCAATTTGATATGTCAAAATGCTTACCGAGTCATATAAGCTCCTAAGTACTACGTTCAATTCACATATCCTTTCCATGTCATTGTTATTATTGTAAGTCCATATTCATATGTCTTCTACTACTGGTCCGTATTTCCAAATCAAAACAAGGATTATGACCACCAAAACAACAATCACAAACAAGTTATGAACATCAAAAAGAACAATCTCAAAAGAGTTATGATTATCTAAAGAACAATCCCACAAGAGTTATGAACTGATAAACAACAACCTCAAAGATGAAAGAATCTAAACGTAATCTGTATGATTATGGGTGGCAGCTCAGGGGCAAAAGCCTAGCATGGGCCAATCCCAATTGGTATAGAAGGGTGGCAGCTTAGGGACGAAAGCCTAGCATAGGCCGATCCCAATTTGTGGAATTATGAGGACAGCATCCCAGGGGTTAAAATGCCTAGCATGGGTCATCCTCTTCTACCACTGATCAGCTGGTCATTTGTATCATATGTTGTATAAAGATTATAAAGTACAGAAAAGTAGAGAAAAGAATGTAACATGCACGATTCCACAAGCACAAAGCAAAGGTGGTCTCTAATCCTTATCTATTGGTATTTGGTTTCACTTGAGCTCTCATATTAAATATGGTTGTATTATGCCTTACATATTCAGTACATTCTTTTGTAATGACATCCCTTATTGGGAACGCTGCATTTCATGCTGCAGGTGCAAGTACTCAACTAGTAGATCTTCCCAATAGAAGCACATTATACTCAGCGGGTGTTGGTGAGCTCCAGGTTGATTCGGAGTTTTGCCGAGTCTTTACTATGTGTATTTTCATAGTGGTACCATCATGGATTCCAGTAGAGGCTTTGTAGACATTGTAAAGATATCATCTGTATTCATAGTTTCACTTGTCACATATAGAGGTTTAGCTAGTCAAAATGTGTTGTATTTTAAGCTTCTCATCAGTAATCTGCATAGTAGTTTACTTTCTCATCATAGATTACTTGTAAAGCATGTGTTCATAAGGTACTTGTCTGCCTTAACTAGGGTTGGGTTATGACAATTATGATGTATATATAATTGATGTATATAAGCATTATAATGAATGTAGAAGAGGTTATTGCTTTGAAATGAAGAATGTGAGTCTTATTGCATAATGTGTCATAGATTTGTTTCTATGCTCTTGTAGTGTTTTGAGTCTCTAAAAGTATGTGAAATTGGTGTTTTTCCTAATGGTGTATTGTGTATGGTGTGGTATTTTTATGTGCTTCTATTCTTGAGTGTCTTAGCTCTTGAAAATACCTAAAAAAAGCAACTGTCATTCGAGGACGAATGTTGTCCAACTAGGGGAGAATGTAACACTTCTAAAACAACTTAGGTAAAATTAGAGTCTAACACTTGTATATTGATGTTTTGGAGTCCTAAAATGGGTTATAATGAGGTTAGGACGCATTGTTTAAAGTTTCGGAAAGTTTGGAGGTCAAACGTCCAAGAACGTCAATGACGTTTGAAAGTTTTGCCTTGAAATGCCCTTATGTGTCTTAGTGTGTTTTGTCAAGTTTTACGTGTTCGTTTTGGATGAAATTGATGTGAGATGTCCTTGACGTGTATATTATTGTATTTAAGTTGGAAACATCCGGGAAAAACTCCCCAAGGACCAACCAAGGATTCTTGATGAAGGACACAACTTGTGAGCCAAGGCTGTCCAAACCAGCCTCACCTGCGGATGGCATCGCGACCAGTAGGCTGATCGTCGCACCGTACGTAGTAGAAGTAGGTGAGGACTTAGCCTAGGGAGCATAACCTTCCTGTAATGACCCGCATGTACACCCTAGAAATTAGGCCATTCTTAGGTCGCAACACGGCGTACTTAACCTCTTGGAGGTCTTGTACAATCCTCTTAGTCATCTTTCATTGCATATATACGAAAAGTAGTGCGAAATTAAAAGTTTTCTTTTAAAACATAATGCGGAAGTCATTTCATAAAACGTCTAACATATGTCTCAAAAACCATCTATGACATCATGAGTATAATAGTCTAGGGTCACGACCCATAAAAATCTAAAACATGAAATGAACATAAAAGACAACATAGTAGTGATGTCCTCCGGTGCTATGAGGACTCACAATCTCCCTACTTGAAAGCCTTGAAACTCTACTCTTGATAGCCAATCAATATCCTCAAGACCCTACATGGACAACATGTAGGTAATATGCGTTAGTACGATATGTACTAAGTATGGAAACTATCATGCCAAGCATAAAATATCTCAAAGGGTTAGTCAATAATAGACATAATCATAAGAGATAAAGACATAAACATTACATGTATATCATAACCATATCAAAGCATCATAAAGTACATAAGTGTTCATACTTACTTGCTTCTCCTTCTTACTCAAGTGAACTATCTCACAAGCTACATCTAAGTATACTAGTGCAAGGCAAAGGAAGCATCCCATACTACTACAAAAGCTAAGTACATCTCTTTGTTCATTCTTGATCATAGTCCTCTTTCATAATTAATACCTAAATCCTTCATTTCATGTGAGCACTATGCCCCTAAGTCAACTTAAAACATATGTGTGCAATGCATGTGAAGCATCCCATACTACCTCACACAATAAGCATATCTTTGAGTCACCCTATCTTATTCATCAAGTCATTAGTAGCCTTACTTCAAACTAAAGAGTACTATAATCTATTCATTTCCTCAAAACATGCTTGTGCAATGTACATGAGACAGCCCATACTACTCCATATACTAAGCCTATCTTGAAGTCATCCTTAACATATTCACCCTCCATAGACTTATAACCTATTAACTTCTTTTATTTAGAGTCTCTCATATTTCACCTACTTTACTAGGAAAGGGAACTCTAGTTCAATGCTATCTTCAATATCTTCTTCATTAATCACCCTAGGTTATACATTGTGAAATACAATTATGATTCCCCATAACACCATTCATGCAAGGTACTACTTTTGGATCCTTTCCTTATTACTTCTTACTTTGGATCCTAGCCCCTATCTTTATCTTTTGAACACTATGAGATACTTCTTTAAGCATGTCTAAGTTCCTTAATCATATGTATCCTATGAGATACTTGTTAAGGTATGTCTTGATCCCTTAATAATCATGAACACTACGAGATACCCCTTGGGCATGTCTAACTTCATTCACACACTATGAACACTACGAGATACCCCTTGGGCATGTCTAACTTCATCCACACACTATGAACATATGATTCTTAAGTTCATAGTATATGGAGATCTCTACTAGGATACCTTTACTCTACTTTCTACTTGGAGTCCGGACCCTTGCTAGACTATTCGTCTCACTTTGCATATCCACTTGGAGCCAAACGTATACTCCATGGTTTACTTGTCAAGCCTTGCCAACCTTCTCTCATGGAGGGATGTATTTGACAATCTATCCATGCTCAAGTGAATTATATCACTTTAAATAAATAATACTAATTCTACAGCCAACACAACCATCCTAAGGTTCATTATTCATTAATTCATTCTACCTTCATTCATAAGTAGATTGTAGAGTCTTCTAGCACTAGATTTCTTCTCACATTCTTCAATAGTAGGTGATTATAGTCATAATTCATTCCGTAAGGATCAATCCGATCAAGATCAAACTCAATTCATCAATTCTAGTTCAATTCATACTTAGGTGATTCAATCATGATCAATTAATATAAAATACAATCAAGTCACGGAGAATCAACACAAAACCTTCATCAAGTCTCTAATGGCCTAAGATCACCATGATCACCTTCAAATTAAATTTCTATAATTCACCATGAAAACTCCATAAAAACAGTATATAATCATCAGATAAACATCATTGAATGCTACCCACTAGATTGGGATCACAATCAAGCCTTACCCACAATGCAATCACAACCCTCTCTTGAATGGGGTTCTTTGGATTCTCAATTAAAGGAAACTAGGGGGGCTTCACGGAAGGAAGAATCCATGAATGAATAAGCTTCTCATACCTTTGATTATAGCCTTAATCTTATCTTTAGTCCTTGGAGAAATCTTTCTAAGCTGCTGCTCCCAATTCTTCTTCTTCTTCTCTAATACTGTTCTTGAGAGTTCTAATGTGAGAGAGAGGTTTTGATTTGGAATCTAGAGTATAGGGTGATCTTTAATTGTTTAATAGTCATATAATATCAAAAATAGCCGCCCATATAATTATTCGAACGCGGGGTCGATTGGGAATTCACCCCTCCACTTTACAATGAAGTGGGAGAAAGTGCAAGGTGCATCAACGGTTGGCCATCGACGGACCGTTGGTTGGATGATGGTCCATCCTGAATGTCAATAGTATTGGTCAGAGAGTCATCATTTGGGTGATTTTCTCAATAAATTAAGTGTCAACCAACGTGCCCCATCGACGGGGTGTCGACCAATGTCACAAGGCATTGGTTTACACTGCTCATGCAGTATCAAGGCCATGGTTGGGGTCCTCCTTGAGGGGCTTTTGCGGGGCCCTTGGGGAGTCGTACTCGGACGTTTCCACCCCAAATACGTCCGTCTAGATTTTAGGAACTCTCACTATCAACTTAAGCTCCAAAAACTACATAAAATCTCATGAAACACATTAAGGCACTCTAGCACGTCCTAAGGCTAACTTTCTAACGTCACCTGACGTTCTTGGACAATTCACCTCCAAACTCTCTCAAAGTATATATACTTCCTCTAAACACCATACTTGATCGTTTTAGTACCTCATAACCTCATGACACTCATGTTAGGCTCTATTTTGACCTATTGCATTTTTGGGTCCTTACACTCCCAAAGGGAAGTCTCTGAACCCATCGACGGTCAGTGTCACATCCGGGAAGCACCCCCTAGTCGTAACCGTCATTGTCGTCCTCTGATAGGACAAAGACTAGCCTCTTAGCATTTATCATTACATTCATAGGTTAAAATGCAGAAAATTTAAAACTTTTCATCTACAATTACTTCATGAGGTTTACTTAGACCTCTCGATTACAGATAATATATTTTGATCGAGTATACATAGACCCTTCGTATAAGAAGATTACATATTCTTCTACTTTTATGACACCTATATATATGATACAAAAAATAGTCTTAAAACGGATGTCTCATATTAAATCATCTAAACGTAGTCAAATCAACATGGGCATAAGCCCTTACACAAATGTAGAAATGCCACTTAGGTTGTACAACAATATCTTGAAACAACATGAACGAAAATATTGTCTTTAGACTATAACAAAGAAACCATTGCTAGAGTAATAACAAGATGTCATCCTCGGACTTGAGGACATACCCACTTGGAGAATGATTCCAATACTTCCTTTAAAGTGGTCAAGAATCCTTCAACGGTCGGAATCTAAATGTTTGGTACAAAGCGAGAAATGGGGTTAGCACATCACTTGTACATATGCACACACAACATAGAAATCATGCTAAAAAGGGACTTTTCATTAAAGCATACAAAGTCACTTTGAAAAGCCTTGTGCATATTCAAGAACTAACACAAGTCAATAAGCACATACTCCTTAAGTCAAGACCATGTACATCCCAAGACCAACAATACTAAGTCTAGTCAAGTCAACATGCATATCAACATAGTTGAACACATAATCAAGACAAATATATCATCAATTTATAATATCAACAAGCATGTATAAGAGTCCGTAACATCATAATCAAAGCAAGACAAATACTGGTGAACCCTTATTAAGTCCACTAGTGCAATGGCTAAGTAAGGACCCATAACCTCACTCAACTAAGTAAACCTAACAAGAACCACAACAAATGCCCAACTTCACATACCATGTTATTAAGAGTAAACATCATCATACTTTAGCAATAGAGACCAAACACATGTTCATAAGTTAAACCAACATCACATAGTGTCATTAAAATGTAAGATCATCAAATACATATCTTTTACATTTATAAGCATTTACGTACATAAGAACATCCTTCTAAGACTTCCTTCAGGGATAACTAGTGAAGTGTATAGGTAGAGTCTCATACCCTTACCTAGACAAAGATAAGCCCCTTAGGTTATCCTATTTATAGTTCACTTCATTACTTTATTTTACCTTTTTGGAACATCTTGCCTTAACCGATATATACCACATGATCTAATGTGGAATCCAGTGCTATGGAACCCTAGACCGAAAGAAGGCGGACTACTTGCCAAGGTAGTACCAAAACATGAATATAGAATCTATATGGATCCACTAGCTAGTATTTCTATGGGGGTAACATAGTTCAAGAACTAGGAGATATATTTGGGACCCTCTTTATGCTACATACATTATAGTTCAAACATGAGTACATTAGTGACCTACCGTCCCTATGTGGGAAGGGACACTCTTCATTATCATAGCTTAGTTTAGGTCATATGTTCTACCCCTAATATAGTAATATCATATCTCAATAGATTTTGCATGAGTATTGTCCTTTAATTACAGTTCAAACGTGTGAGGTTAGCACATTTACATAATCACATTATGACAAGGCACATAGGCAAATTCATCAACACCCTTATGTCATTACATCTTAGCCAACAACTCACAAGTCATAATTCAAGACATTCCAATTCAACATCATATCAACCCTAATAAATCTTATCATAAGGTATACTTCAATATAAGTTCCTCACTAAACCCAAGTAATCATAATTGAAAGAAAGGTTTGACATCACAAGACTTAACAAATCTCCTTCACAATCCATTATCCAAGTTTTTACCATCAACCATCAAATTCAACCCTACAATGGGTGTAATATAATAACACAATAGTAATCAACACAATAATGAAGTCAATAGTATCATCACTATCCCAATTAACTTCAATTCATAACCAAGGATTAAAGGGAATAGGGTTGATAATGAATTCTTCAAGAAATATATCAAATCCCAACAATAAATTACCCTAGGAAGTCCATTAATGAATTGAAATAGATAAACAAGTCGAACAATCAATACATTCTTTAATTCCCATCAATTTATAAGCAAGATCCAAGATTTTGCAACACATTATGAGGGACTACCTTCTCAACATGAACAAGAGCTCAAAATGACATGAAAGAGTTACCGTGCTATTCTTCCCAAGACAAAATCAATAGACCAAAAATCTGAAGAAGACAAAACATATATTTCACATAAGTGGAAGTAAACACAAAAAGCCTCTTTCATGATAACTCATTTTGACACTATCTTTACCAACATATGCACATACTTGGAAAAGAAGCCAAATTCATATATTTCATTATTTTTTTAGCATTAATAGGAACAACTAACCTTAATTTGCAAAGATATGAGGATAACGGGACTTCATGTCGGCCTCGGCCTCCCATGTTGGTCCCTCAATTAGGTGGTTTCTCCATAGAAATTTTACGGTGTCCACCTCCTTGTTCCTCAAACTCTTCACTTGACGATCAACGATTTCCACTGGAACCTCATCATAGGAGAGGTTATCATCCACACCTAGACCTTCAATAGAAAGAATGGACTTGTGATCACCGATGAACTTCGTAAGCATAGAGACATGGGAACACCGGATGAACCGAAGCTATTTCACTAGGTAGTCTCAACTCGTATGCAACCTTGCCAAACCTTTATAAAATTTCATAGGGACCCACATAATGAGGACTCAACTTCCCTTTCTTTCCAAATCTCACCACTCCTTCGTGGGTGAAATTTTTAGATACACCTTATCACCTTCTTCAAATTCTAAGTCCTTTCTCATATGTTTGGCATAGGACTTTTTTCGACTATAGGCTATTTTAAATTGGTTCCTTATCATGTGAACTTTCTCCAAAGTCTTATAAATAAATTCGATACCAAAGAGTTAAGACTCGCCCACTTCAAACCATCGAGTTGGAGATCTACATATACTACCATGCAAGGCGTTAATAGGAGCCATCGATGTAGTTTAATGGTAACTATTGTTATAAGAGAACTCAACCAAAGGCAACTGTTTATCCCAATTTCCTTTGAAGTCGATCACACAAAATCTAAGCATATCCTAAAGGTTTGAATAGTATGCTCCACTTTTCCATCCATTTGGTGATTAAAAGCGGTGGTTAACTTCACCTTTGTACCCAACCCTTTTTTGAATGACCTCCAAAACCTAGATGTGAATTGTGTACCACTATCTGATATGATGAATAACGGAATACAATGGCGACACACAATCTCATCTATGAATATCCTTGCATAATCCTACGCCGAGCAAGTAGACTTGACTGGAATAAAATGAGCGGATTTGGTCAACCTATCCACTACCAGCCATATGGAGTCATGTTGCTTTTGTTTCCGAGGCAAACCTACCACAAAATCTATATTAATTCCTACCCACATCCAATTAGGAACTCTGATCTCTTGAAGTAAACCACCCGACTTTTGGTGCTCGACTTTCACTTGTTTGCAATTGGGACATTTTGCAACAAATTCCACTATGTCCCTTTTCAAGCCGTCCCACCAAAACACTCCTCTAAGGTCATGATACATCTTTGTAGAACTCGGATGAATCAAATAATGGGAACCATGAGCTTCCTCAAGAATCCAATTTCTCAAATCATCTACATTGGTAACACACAACCTTCCTTGGTACCTCAAAACACCATCCTCCCCTAAGGAGAATGACTCATTCAGCTTACCAACAACCGATTCTTTCAACTCCATCAATGATTGAATAAGGTGTTGCTTAAACTTCACCTCAACAACCAAAGATTAATCGGAGTTATGACGGACCATAAAACCACCATTTGGAGAATCTTCCAATCTAACACCCAAACGAGGCAACCTATGAACATCTTTCACTAGGTCTTTCTAGGATTATTCTACATGCGACACACTACACATAGTCATACGACTTTGAAAATCCACAACCACATTGGCCTTGCCGGGGTGGTAGAGAACACTCATGTCGTAATCTTTCAATAATTCCAACAACCTTCTTTGTTGGAGATTCAACTCCTTTTTTGTAAACACATATTGAAGACTCTTGTGGTCGGTATACACATCAACATTGACCCCATACAAATAATGCCTCCATATTTTAAAGGCGAATACCACATCCACTAACACAAGATAATGAGTTGGATAATTCCTCTCATGCACCTTAAGTTGTCTAGAGGCATAGGCTACTACTTTCCCATGTTGCATAAGCACACACCCTAAGCCCACTTGGGATGGAACACAATATACAACGAAGCCCTTGGTACCCTCCGGTAGAGTTAATACCGGAGCTGCCTATCTTTCAAAATTTGGAAGATTCTTTCACATGCCTCCGACCACTCAAATTTGACTCTTTTGGGTCAAGGTAGTCAAGGGAGATGTAATGGACGCAAAACCACCCACAAACCTCCTATAGTATCCTGCTACACCGAAGAAACTTCCAATGTCGATTGGAGTCAATGGCCTAGGCTAATTTTTCACCAACTCGATTTTCCTTGGATCTACCTAAACTCCTCACAAGAGATGATATGACAAAGAAATGCCACTGACCTGAACCAAAGCTCACATTTTTTATACTTGGAAAATAGTTGGTTTTCCTTAAGCACTTGTAACACCACCCTCAAATGGTCCATGTGTTCACCCTCATTTTTCTAATATACGAAATTGTCGTCAATAAAGAAAATGACAAATGAATCTAGGTAACTTCGAAACACCCTATTCATTAGGTCAATAAATGCCGCCAAGGCATTAGTGAGACCAGAGGACATTACTAGGAACTCATAATGACCATATCTAGTTTGAAATGCCTTTTTTGTTATATCTTCACCTCTCACCCTAAGTTGGTGATACCCCGATCTCAATTCAATCTTAAAAAAATAGATTGTCCCTTTGAGTTGATCAAACAACTCGTCAATCTGAATGAGAGGATACTTGTTCTTAATAGTGACTTTATTTACTTGGCGATAATCAATGCACATTCTAAGGAACCCATCCTTCTTCTTCACAAACAATACCAGAGCACCCCATGGAGAAATAGTAGGTCTAATGAAGCCTTTGTCTAGTAGGTCATTGAGTTGATCCTTCAACTCTTTCAATTTGGCCTGAGCCATCCAATAAGGTGGAATTGTAATTGGGTTGGTATCCTGTAGCAAATCAATTTTGGTATTGACTTGCTACAGGATACCAACCCAATTACAATTCCACCTTACTACGGGGACTAACTCAATAGGAGGATTTTTGGAGTCTAAATATTTGACTCTTACTATATGGTATAGACACCCTTTTGAGATTATTTTTACAAGCCTTAAGACAAGAGATAATACGACCTCTACGAATACAATTTATCCCCTTCGACTCTAAGACAAGTTCATTTGGAAAATTGAACTTGACAATTCTTGTTCTATAACTAATGGAAGCAAAACAATCATGCAACCAATCCATTCCCAAAATGAAATCAAAATTGATCATATCCAGTTCTACTAATTCAACATGAGTAACTATAGGCAACATTATAGGATTATTTCTATATACCCTCTTCGCAACCACAGATTCACCTACAATGGTAGTTACCATGAAAGGTTCATTTACAATATCGGGGAAAATATCGAACTTTCATGCTATCAAGGGAGTAACAAAAGATAATGTAGCACCCGGATCGAGGAAAAGCATAAACATCAATAGAGAAGACTTGTAACATGTTGGTCACCACATCGGGAGAACTCTCTTGTTCACCTCTAGAGCGAAGAGCATAAAAGCAATTCTTCTTTGGAGCATCAACAGTAGAACCATTTGCTTGAGCTTTCCCGCTACCTTTGGCTTGCCACTTAAAATTTGGGCAATCCCTAACCTTGTTGCCACTCTTGCCACACCCTAAGCAATTGTCCGTCCCAACAAGGAAATCACCATAATGCTTCTTGCCACACTTTCCACAAGTTGGCTTCTTGCTTGGTGAGCTAGTACCTCATCCCTTTTTGAGACTTAGGGTTAGACATCCTATCATCACGAGCCTTTGTATATTTTGAGGGAACTTTATTAGAAAATCTCTTCTTGAACCTAGGTTTGTCTTGAATGTCAAGCCTACCCTTAGAAGAACCACCTTCATAAGACTAGGCCTTCTTGACCTCCTTATTATTTCTTATTTGCCTACTCTCTTCCACTTGTTGAGCATGAACCATGAGATGGGAAATATTCATATTATCATGAAGCATAGCTGAACAAAATTCTTCAACCAAGTCTTCGGACACCCTCTTAAGAAAACAATTCATCTCATCCTTTGGGTTTGACACCAAGGATGGAGCATACTTGGATAATTTAGTGAATTTCAAGGAATAGTCAAGTACACTCATACTTCCTTGACGAAGGTTGATGAATTCTTCAACCTTAGCTTCCCTCAACTCTCTAGGAAAGAATCGATCAAGGAAAGCCTTCTTGAATATCTCCTTAGTCACCGGACCACCTCTAAGTGCCCTATTATCCCTCCATTGCACATACCAAGTTTGGGCCACATCCTTGAGTTGATAGGCCGCCAACTCGGCCTTCTCAATTGAGGTAAGACCCATATCATAGAGAATCTTATATACCTCATCGAGATAATCTTAAGGGTCATCATTCCTTTTCGAATCAAAGAGCATAGGTGGGTTCAACCTAGTAAAGTCTCTTAAATGAGAAGCCATAGTTCTAGCATGTTGAGGCACTCGGGGTTCAACCTCCCTATTCACTGGTGCTGTCATGGATTGGAGTTGAGAAGTGACGGCATTGGCATGAGAGGTCATGGATTGGGACAAATTGAGAAAAGCCACCCTTATCTCTCCATCCGTCATAGGTGGAGGAACAACCGTAACTTGATCACCCATAACAACTTCTTCAAGTGGAGGCACTTCGTTATCTTGTGGAGGAGCCTTGTTGTCATTAGTTACTACATTAACAATAACTTCTTTGGCACTTCTTGCCGCTACTATTCGAGTATTCATACCTATAACCACGATACAAGGTTTAGGTGAAAGCACATAACAAGACTCTAGAGGCACGACATAGGGATACAAGGAGATGAGAGTTTCTAAGCATCTCATAGTCTCTCATTCATAAGTGTGGTGCGCTTCAAAATTATGAATAAGAATCTACATAGACGTGTTTTAAGGAGACATCATATTAGGGATATTCAATCTCATGCTCTGATACCAAGTTTGTCACATCCAGGAAGCACCCCCTAGACGTAATCGTCGTCGTCGTCCTCGGAGAGGACTAAGACTAGACTCTTAGAATTCATCATTACATTCATAGGTTAAAAATGAGGAAAATTTAAAAGTCTTCATCTACAATTACATCTTGAGGTTTACTTAGACCTCTCTCTTACTCATAATATATCTATACCAAGTATACATAGACCCTTCATATAAGAAGATTACATAGTCTTCTACTTTTATGACACACACACACACACACACACACACACACACACACACACACACACATATATATATATATATAGTCTTAAAACGGATGTCTCATATTAAACCATCTAAATAGAGTCAAATCAATTTGGGCATAAGCCCTTACAAAAATGTAGAAATGCCACTTAGAGCTTACAATAATATCTTGAAACAACATCAATGAAAAGATTGCTTTTAGACTATAACAAAGAAATCATAGCTAGAGTAATAACAAGCATCATCCTCGGAATTGAGAACATACCCACTTGGAGAATGATTCCAAACCTTCCTTGCAAATGGTCACGAATCCTTCAAAACCGAAACCTAAAATGTTTGGGACAAAGGGAGAAATGGGGTCAGCCCATCACTTGTACTAAGTATGGGCACATATACACACACAACATAGAAATCATGCTAAAAAGGGATATATCATTAAAGCATGCAAAGTCATTTTGAAAATCCTTATGCATATTCAAGAACCAACACAAGTCAATAAGCACATACTCCTTATGTCAAGACCATGTACATCACAAGACTAACAATACCAAGTCTAGTCAACTCAGCATGCATATCAACTTAATTGATAAAATAATCAAGACAACTCTATATCAAGTTGTAATATCAATAAGCATGTATACGAGTTGGAAACATCATAATCAAAGACCATTGCTCACGAACCCCCAATAAGTCCACTAGTGCAATGGCTAAGTAAGGCTCATAACCTCACTCAACTAAGTAAACCCAACAAGAACTACAACAAATGCCCAACTTCACATACCATTTCATTAAGAGTAAACATCATCATACTTTAGCAATAGAGACCAAACACTTGTTCATAAGTGAAACCAACATCATATAGTGCTATTAACATGTAAGATCATCACATACATATAATTTACATTTATAAGTATATACATACATAAGAACATCCTTCTAAGACTTCCCTCGCTAACTAGTGCAATGTATAGGTAGAGTCCCATACCCCTATCTAGACTAAGCTAAAACCCTTAGGTTATCCTAGTTAGAGTTCACTTTATTACTTTATTTTACCTTTTGAGATCATTTTGCCTTAACTGACATAGATCACATGAGCTAACGTGGAATCCGGTGTCATGGAAAACTACACCGAAAGAAGGCGGACTACTTGCCAAGGTAGTACCAAATCATGAACATAGAATCTATGTGGATTCACTAGATAGTATTCCTATGGGGGCAACATAGTTAAAGAACTAGGAGATGTAGTTGGGACCCTCATTATGATACATCCATTATAGTCTCCAATCTCATGATTAAATTAGTGACCTACCATCCCTATGTGGGAAGGGACACTCCTCACATCTTGTTCACTCGTTGCTAATCTAGAGTTACTTTTGAAATGTCTTTCATTAATAATCATTTCTTAGTTTAGGTCATAGGGTCTACCCCTTATATAGTCATCATCATAGCTCAATAGGAATTGCATGAGTACTGTCCTTTCATTACAATTCACACATGTGAGGTTAGCACATTTACACAATCAAATTATGACAAGACACATAGGAAAATTCATCACCACCCTTATGTCATTATATCATAGCCAACAACTCACAAGTCATATTTCAAGACATTCCAATTCAACACCATACCAACCCTACTCAATCTTATCATAAGGTATTCTTCATTATAACTTCATTACTAAACCCAAGTAACAATAATTGAAGTAAATGGTTGAGATCACAAAACTTACCGAATCTCCTTCACAAGCCATCATCCAAGGTTTTACCATCTACCATCCAATTCAACCCAACAATGGGTGTAATATCATCACACAATATTAATTAACACAATAATGAATTCAATAGCATCTTCACTATCCCAATTAACTTTAATTTATATCCAAGGGTTAAGAGGAATAGGGTTCATCATGATTTCATCAAGTAATGAATACAATCCCAACAATAAATCCCTAGGCAGTCCATGAATGTGTTAGAATAGATAAACAAGTTTAACAATCGATACATTCTTCAATTCCCTTCAATTTATAAGAAGGATCCTAAATTTGGGACAAAACGGCCTGTATTTTTGTATGTGGTAGTTCTATTCATGTTATACTTGACTTATACATATAGTGTAGGTGAGGGATCATGTTTCTTACATGATTAGTGTTGGTTTAAACTAGCTTGGAAGGTGATGTAATGCCTTGCACGTTTTAGCATATGTATTGCAAGTTAACTCCGATGGAAAGTATTTAAGTAATTATAGTAAGGTGGTAATTGAGCTAGCAGCTGCCTCACCCACTACTTGATCTCGATTATAGTTAAAGGGCCCAAGTTTGATTGCACCAGATTTTGGTCTTATATTTAGGGCTCATTTGAAGCCTCAAACCTATTAAAGAAATGGGAATGAGAAGGCCCCAACAGCCAATCTTGCCAATTGGCCATTATGGATAAAGCCCAAGTGAAACTAAGTAAGTACATGACCTCCTAAGATTTGTTTTACCATGTTATTGGGCCAAGTGTGTACCACCTACTTGCACTAATCTGTCCCAAGCTGATTGAAAGAACAAAGGAAAAATGGACAGCCAAGGTCCAATAATATTAAGTCCAAAAGGGTCCAATTTAAAAGGACAAGCAGGTGGGGCACCTACTTGACATTATATGGCCCAAAATTGGTCAAGAGTGTCGGCCATAACACCTCCTTTTTCAAAGGATAAGGATCAAGGCTTATTCTCCATTTTGAACTTGCAAAAATTTCATATTTCCTAAGTTCTTTCTTGGTCTCTCTTGGCTTCAATTAGCAGCCCTAAAACACCTTAGAGTTCTTGAGTGCTGTCTAATTTTTCAAGTAAGAGTTTGAAGGAGAGTTTGAAT
>JABWTJ010001115.1:0-126482 GCA_016801875.1 Solanum sitiens | reverse complement strand
TATCATGATCACCAACTACAGCCTCCAAGGCCTCCATCATGGGATCTGGCTGCAGAAAGTACTTATAAAGGCATGGTCAATATCAATCTTACCTTACAATATCAGGAAAAAAAGCAGACAGTACCATTATTTCCTTAACAACAACAACATACACAGTGTAATCCCACAAGCAGGGTCGGGCTGACCTTACCCTACCTTTGTGGGGTAGAGAGGCTGTTTCTGACCCTTGGCTCAAAAGGAATGTCATTGTTTCAGGATGGGAAGAAATTACCGTTATTTCCTTCAACGACAAGAAGATGCGCTCAAGTGAAAAGTCTAACTGGTGAACTTTTGCCTCCACAATCTACACGGAAAACTTTCTTCAGAAACTAAGATATCTCCAAAATAGTTAGCTCTGAAATGACCAGAGAACGTATTATGCGCTTAACCTCCAATACATTCACATGAACAACATATTCAACAAACTCTGAACCGGCATGGATATATCATAACTCAAAACACTATACTTGTCTATAAGGATCAACTAAATTTCATTTCACTTTTACATCAGAAGGTATGAATTACAAATTTGTTATGCATATTTATAGAGAAGCAACTACCTGGCCAATTTTAAAATATGACGCAGGGTCTAAAGTGGCATCCCATGAGACTTCTGTCTGGTGAATTAGCGCAAGTACTCCTTCAACCTATACTCAAATGTTGCAAATTTAAGATGTAATCAATAGTTGATTGGAGTTACTGCCATAAGAAGCTCATGCTACTGTCATTGATATACCTCCACAAATATACCGAAATAGGTAATTTTTTGTATACAACATTTTACCACGTCCCCAACCTGAAGTTTTGCCTGCAATGCCAATTACACAAGCTCAGTGACTTCATTGTGGGAGCAAGATTCAGAATAACTAACACTGAGAGGTAGCATACAGTAATTATCCAAAATACATTGGTAATATTGCATATATTCCAGCTTCTTTCCAAACCCAAACAACAAGTCCCTTATTTTGGGGGCTGAGAGAAAGGGGATGGGTTTTCAATGACCAACTTCATTTCAAAAGTGGATGATGTCGATATCCCATATCTAACATAGATTGATAGAGAAAGTCTCTATAACTTGTTATATACTTATATATCAAAATTTCACCAGGATTATAGGAAAGGCATATAAAGCACACTGATAAAGTGTCTAAACCCATATACAATAGCCTATTAAGCAGCAACCACGAGTGTTCTCTGTTCCTGATGAAGAGACGCATGAAAACTAAAGCAGAGTGCAGGGGCTGCAAAAAGAGCAAGGTAGGGTACTTGAAATAATAAATATTAACTTCAAAACCGCTGCATCAGAAGATCAAATAGGTCTCCAAGATTTGACATTTTACAAAATCTTCTTCGAAGTGCTGGATTTCGGAATATTTCACAATCTATCTCTAGATTAAAAGTTCCACAAGTTAAAGAAAATCAATAACTCGACAAATTATAGTGACCTACAGTAATTATTAAGTTGCAGAAAAATGACCCAAGCAAACGTTTCAAAGATGTTTTCTATAAAAGTAACAATGGTTTATTATCCAAGAGATATACTACGAGTTTTTGGTGAAACATGGCAGCATAACCACAAAAGTTCACAGCACTACACCTTACTCACCGTGAACATTAAAGAACAAACAACTTGCTGCATCATTTATATGAAGCACAATATTTCCAATCAAGTAACATGCATCCGATCAGCATATATATTACTACTTTTGTTTTTATGTACTCCTACTTTTATATGGAAAAAGATCTACCAAAACATGTACATTTGTTCAACCAATACCTAATTGCTATTTTCTGGAATTGCTCAAAGCTAATTTACAAGAGAAAAAAAAACTAGCCTTTCATCAGTAAACATCTCTTTCTGTTAATGGACTAGGCAATGCATAAGGAGATGGGAAAGAAGGAAACTGGTCATATGTAGGAAGGCAAACAAAAATGTTGAAGAGAATGACAAAGTATTAACTAAGAAACTTCTTGTTGTCACCCCTCTATTATCTTATAACAGTGAGACCAAGCTTATGTCCTTCTACAAGGGTTCCTATCTATTTACTAAATATCTTTTCTGAACAATATAGAACAAGGAGAAAGAAGTTAGGTTGGATATCTCGCAGTTAATCATGACCAGTTTAACATAGAAAACCAAATACCAAATTTCATAGAAGCTACGATGTTTGTGAGATGGTAGTTTGATAAAGATTAAGCAAAAAAGTTGCAAGCTCTAGAGAATGTAATTTTCTTACCATAAGGCTCCTCTTCTTCTCGACCAATTCTTCCTTTTCTTTTGCCTTTATCGAGAATATTAGCCTTCTAGAATATCTGTCAGCCAACACCACACTTACTCTGATCCTCTACATGACACAGATCACA
This sequence comes from Solanum sitiens, assembly GCA_016801875.1. Classification (NCBI taxonomy): domain Eukaryota; kingdom Viridiplantae; phylum Streptophyta; class Magnoliopsida; order Solanales; family Solanaceae; genus Solanum; species Solanum sitiens. The sequence continues at coordinate 124,079 of JABWTJ010001115.1, read as the reverse complement.
AATTATGGTCTTTCTCAAAGTTCTATGATTGAGATTAAATAACGAAGCCCTCCTCACCAGACCAACAAATGATGATAAGAACTTGAGTTTCTCTTGGTCATAAATCCTGAGAAGATCTTCAAGTTTCATATCTGGCGAGATCTCCTCATCCACATTTTTAGCAATTTGGGGATCTATTCCTGCCTCAGGAGAAGCTGCCTTGCCAAAACCATCATAGCCTCCAACGATCCCCAGACCTTGCTTGTACTGGGATGGATCCAAGCCTTTTTGCCTCAACCAAGATTCAAAAGCTAAGAATTTCCACCTGGCTGCAAGATTGCGATATGGCAAAAATCCTATCAAGGAACCAAAAGATACCTGTAAAAAGACGTCGAGAGTATCCGTAAGAAATAAGTTGAGAGCAAATGTGCACCTTCAAAAACAATAATAAAAATTAAAGTAATATGATGAGTTGCGATAGTAAGTAGACTTACAACAAAGCCTCTGGTGCTACAGCTGACTAGTTCAACATCCTCTCTTCCTCCACTCTTAACAAGCTCTTCAGCTCTTACCCAGTCATTATCTTCATGTTCCTACGAGATTGCAGCACTCGGTATTCATCAATACATTTGTCCTAGTTAAGGAACCAATGCTGAAAAAGGAAAAAATTAATCTACCTTAATGGATGATTTTGCCAGGAAGTTTTCAATCTCTGAAGCATTTCCATAGCCCTCAGATTTGACAGGACGCATATCCTCCTGACTAACACTTGATGCTTCCTTTTTAGATTGGTCTAATCTATAGTAGCACAAGTTATGAATCAAGAACAAAATAACGGCAAAGTATATAAGGGCAAAACAACGTCCACAAGTACCTTTTCGGTTTTCCAAGAAGAGCAGCATCCAAAGATTCCATGGGTTCAGTCTCAGAAGGTGTATTGGAATCAGAACTACTCTCAGCAGGCTGTGTATCAGTCTGCTGGAATCCTTGAAAACAACCAAGTACGTTGATTAAGATGCTAATTTACCACTCAGATGACTATCTGTCAAGAACAGAATCCTATTACCTGTACCAAAGCCTTGCTTCTCAAGAGGATTGCTTCTGTTAGATTGTAACGGTTGGCGGAGTTTATTCTCTGCCATATTTATAAGCTCAGAAGAAGAGTTAGCAGCATTCAAAGTACTTTCATCCGAAATACTAGGATGCTGAACCTCGGAGGATTCTTGATTTGGATCTATCTTTAGATTTAAATTACTAGGCTCTGGCTTATTTAGAAGCAAGCTGTTTTTGGGTTCACTAGTTGATGCATACACCTCTGTAAGACTAGCATTTTCGGAGTCATCACTAGATACAGGCAAGACATCACTTGATTGTCCATTCTTTTCACTATCATTGGAGCTGATCCTCATTGGTTCCGGCTTCTTCAACAATGTAACATCACTAGACTTATCACTTGATTGTCCTTTCTTTTCACTCTCGTCGGAGCTGATCCTCATTGGTTCCGGCTTCTTCAACAATGTAACATCACTAAACTTCTCAGGTTTCAGTTCTTTGCCCATTTTCAGTGTCAAGTTTGGCTTAATTTTGAATTTTGATGATTCATCCTCCTCCGAATACAAACTTGGCTTTCGCAATATGACATTTGGAACACTACTTTTTCTACTTACTTCAGGTCTTGAAATTGGTTGACTTTGTTTATAACCCTCAGTCTTTGGCGGTTTTTCATCAACCTCGAACTTAACACCCTTCTTGGGCACAGGGCGAACCAAATTTAATCCATTTGATGAATTGAGAGATTTCTTTTGCTTGGATGCATCAAACGGAACCTCCACAATTTCACCAGACGTTTTTCCCTTCTTCTGCTCAAATGACTCTTCAATTTCAAGATAAGATGTCTCCGGGTTTGTTTTTCTACTAATTATCTATGAAATAAAGAATCACAATCAGAAATAGACAGATGCAGTATGCATTGAACCAACAGAAGTTTTGCAAGGACATACAGGAACCAATCTAAGATCTTCTTTCAAATTACTATTTACCCTTTTTTCCTCTTCAATGGCAAATAACTCTAAGCAATTAGCTAATAGGAACATACAATAGTAAAGCATGGACGTGTAACTTCGGAACGAAAGACTGAAATTTTAAGAAATTGAAGTTACACATAAAGTCAATACTAAGAAACTGATAGCATGTTAGCAGATATCAACTTACAATATATGATTGTACAATTCCAGATGCAGGATTGATTTTTCTTCCTTTAATAACCCTCATTTTGCTGTTAACCAAAGCAAAGTATAAAATTTTCGAGGGCTAGAGCTCTCCATTCTCACCAACAGGGAGGAAAATCACTCAACTCCTCAAATTTGAATTGCATTGATTTGGGAAAGTCTCTTTTATCTATACTATCAACCATGTCTCAATCCTAAACTAGTTTTGGTGTCGGCTATATATATCATACAACTCAAATTCGAATTGTATTAATTCAAAAAAATTCTTAACTATCTATACTATCAACTATGTCTCAATCCTAAACTATTCTTTGCAACCGCTATATAAATCGTACAACTCAAATTTAAATTGCATTGTTTCGAAAAGTCTCTTGACTATACACACATCAACTATGCCTCAATTCTAGATGCAGGGGTAGTTCTCTTTTCCTCTAGAATTCTTATTGTGTTGGTAAACAAAATCAAAGCTTAAAACTTTAGAGGGCATAAAATTTCCCATTCTCAACACACAAGTAGAAATGCCACTGAACTCCTCAAAATTCAATTTTGAAATCATTCAAAAGTCACTTAACTATACACTACCAACTGTATGTCAGCAATATGAATCCTACATATCCCCTCACTCACAAGTTAATTGACACTGTTTCCTTATCAGTCTGTTCCAAAACGACGGACAAATTTCTATATTCGAAATCAGTAATGATAAGCTTTCTATAGTCATACAAATGATATGACATGTTATAGCCACGCAATGTTACATAAATTGGAACAGAGTGAGTAACGAATTTCTTAACTAAGCAAAGAAATATTTAAAAACCAATTAAGAGCATAATTTTCTGAATAAATAAGGAAAAATATAAACATATTAGTGCAAGTTTAAATGAGAGAAATAAACCTTAGCTAAGGTAAGTTTTGGGTCTTCACCAATTAATCTGCCAAACTTGAGTTCCATTTGGTCCCACTGGTCAAGCTTATTACTATTCCTATCATCTTTAGAAGCAAAAACAGCAAATTTCTTAGTCTTTCTGGAGAAAAAAACAGTTCTTGACAAAACCCCACTTGTTATTGAGCTTAAATTATCATATTTTGAGGCAAAAACAGCAACTTTTTTGGAGGAAAAATGTGTTCTTGACAAAACCCCACTTGCTACTGGACTTGAATTGTCATCTTTATCAGCAAAAACAGCAACTTTTTTGGAGGAAAAATGAGTTTTTGACAAGAACCCACTAGTTATTGAGGCTGAATTATCATTTTTATCAGCAAAAACAAGAACTTTTCTGGGTAAACAAAGGGATTTTGAGATTCTTGAATGGTATAAAGATGAAATTGACAACAAGGGGTTGGGTGTTGAGGTTTTGTCAAGGCTAAGGTTGTTCATTCTTGAAAAAACAAAGTGAATTTCATCAGATAATATTGAATAGCACCTCAGTTTATCCTCTCTTGAGTTATTTGAAATTGAGATGATGGGAGTTTTACAATTGGTGGTGTAGGGGTAAAGGGGGTGTCACGTGATTAGCACGTGATGTTGTATAATATGGTTTTAAATCTCTAAACACTCGTGGTTCGCGGGAACTCAATAACTTTTGTGCATATCATGTAATATATATAATAAGAAATTCAATAAATATCTATACATTTTTTATTAGTGGTGTTAGGTTTGAGTTTCGAAAAATCAGAATCTTATAGTAGGAGAGTGAATTTCACGAAATTTATATCGGGCATCAGACTCAAATGAAGGTCAAAGGACCATTGGATTCGTTATCAACGGCATAGGTGATACCCTAACCCAACACCTTTGTTGGTAGGACCGTGACTCTCATTTCGATCCAATTCCTTATTTGACTAGCAATGTCGGTAGATTTGAATTCTGAAGAATGAAGAACCTTTCAATATGACAGTGAGTCTCATGAGATTTGTGTTGGTCGATGGAATCAAACGAAGTCGATGGAATTAAACAAAGTTGATGGAATCAAATGAAGGTCGAAGTTGGCGTGGATTGTGACTCGTATCTTCGCAATCCAATTCCTTATTTGACAAGTGATGTCAAGTTCAAGTTTTGAAAATTAAGAACCTTTCAATAGGAGGCCTGATCTCACAATGTTGGCCCATGAAGTCAAATTAAACTTAGGTCGAAGGACCATTCAATTCATTAAGGACCGTAATATCTCCTTCATCCACGAATGCTATTCTGGACAGAATTGTGACTCTCCTTTCAATCCAATTTCTTACAACTTGACCCTCAAACCTCATCAAGTACTTTACTTATCTATCAGTACTTGACACGAATTTAAATTAGTCATATCATATAATTAAACAAAAAAAAAGGAAAATATTAAGAGAACAATGTGTTAATTTCTTATTAAAGCAAAATTGAGGGAAAAAAACATTACAAATATATATGATGCCTTACTAGGCTTTTACAAATTTTTCAAATGAAAGACACAAATAATTAAGACAACCAATTAATCACCACTTCACCATACCATATTCTCTAATCAAGAACATGATTAATCTCATTTGACAATAATATAATATTAACTATATATATATATTTTTGGTTTCCCAATATCCTCGATATCCATTTTAGGTCTGATTAAATATGGATTCGTATCGAAAAGTCGAAGGACTAATCTTGAGTCTCTTCAACAGGAGGCTGTGGTGGCTCATCATCAACATCAGTAGTAGTAGTAGTTGAACCTTCTTCATGTTCATCAGAACTATGATTTTTTTTATTTGTAGTTGTTGTAAGATGATTATAGGAACCTTTTTCTTTAAACAATTGAGAGAAATGAGGCTTGCAATAAACAAGTCCATCTAATGCTGCATATGATGATGTTGTAAGTTTGCATCCACCATGTGCACATTTGAAGCATGATTGATGGTAAAATTCTCCATCTACTGTCACCTGTTTTTGTTCGGGATTTTCAAAAATGTCAGTACATTTATGTTAGATTTTCCAAAAAAGTATACTACTTTTTGAATGATTTCGTGACATATAGGCGTCATATTTTTTTTTCCGGAATTTTCAAAAATGTTAGTACATTTATGTTAGATTTTTCAAAAGTATACTACTTCTGATGATTTCATGACATATAGGATCGTATTTTTTTTCCGAAAATTTTCAAAAATGTTAATACAGTTATATTAGATTTTTCAAAAGTATACTACTTCTGAATGATTTCATGACATATAGGATCGTATTTTTTTAAGCGTCTAAGCAACCTAAGAAATATTATTAGAGTATCTAATTAAATGTTATAAGGATGACATAATCTATATATATTGCTCGAACTTTTAAGAAAATGTTGAAATACTGTGTAAGATTCTCCAAAAATAAAATACACTACATTTAGAAAATATATCATCTCTATTGGTTAAACTTAATTAGTTTTAGAACATGACACAACATAACTAAATATATATATATTTTTTGCTTAATTATTGGATAGTAAAAATTTGCAAGCCTGACTATTTCAGTTTCGTGTGAATAAGCTTTACTAAAGAACTTAATCGCGTTCTACTAAAAAAGTTTTTCATTCTCGAGACTCGAAAATAATTCTTACCTTTTCCAATGGGTACACAGTTTTCTTGCATGATGCACATTTTTCCTGAGTGCCACAAAATAGAGAGGACAACTTGCTAGGGCTTCTGTTCTGTAATCACAAAAATATTCAAAATATGGTATATAATTAGTAACAAATTAATCCTTTTAACAAATAAAAAACATGAAAGGGATAAGTTAAAATATTATTGATTTATATCATCTTTACGTAATTAATAACATTCGAGAGCATCAACAAATATGAATTCAGAAATTAAAGTTTATTAGTTCCTATCTCGAATTAATATATAAATAATAATGATTGGTTTACACTTTACATACATATATTTATATATATTTAGTGAATTTTTAATATCAATATAGAGTTAAAGGCTAGATTTGTGAATGTGTATTGCAATTTATATAACATTATTTTCTTATTCATCAATTCAAAAAAGAACGACAAATATTTAAAAATTACGAGCTTTAAAATTCTGATTTTACGTTTAATGAGAAGCGTTATAGTCACATCACGCGTGATATGTTTGAGGCTATAAGTATCAAAATTATAATTATATTTAAGATCACAATCCTACAAATTTTTAACCCTTTTTTTATTTTTTCTTAAATTATTTATCATTTTAACTATGTCAAATACACTGAACATAACAAAATATTTTTAAAAAGCTCAAAAAATTAAAGTTGGCATAAGATACATACCAGATCATTGTTCCTCCCAACTGCACATTTGATATAAAATGAATAAATAATTAGGTTATGAAAATAACGTAATTTAATTAGAAATATAATTTAATTAAACAAAATTTAGAAAAAAACTAACGTGAAGAAGACTTCAAAGCACCACTTCCTTTCTCCTTGAGGAGTTGTTCAAAATGTGGCTTGCAAAATAATGTTCCATCCAAGCAAGAATAGTTGCTCAACTATATAATATAAATTCGAATTAACGAAAAAATCAAATAAAAATATACGATAATAACAATCTGATAATAGTTGCGTCAACTATATTATATAAATTAAACGAAAAAAATCAAATAAAAATATACGATGATAACAGTCTGATGCACAAAGTAATTTTCAATCACATCAGGTTAGAGAGGATGGTCATAGTGTTATTGATTACCATCATAGCGATATATTTTTATATATATATAATTTACATTCGAGTCGATCAATTCGATTTGTTAAAAATCTTCAAAAACAATCATAAAATAAAGATAATAACGTCTTAACTAAATATAATATAACGTATCATTTCATTCATCAGATCAGTTAAATCGATCACTCCGTTAAAAAATGTATCTAAAACAAATCACGAAATAAGGAAAATAATGTACTAACTAACTATAACACAAACTATTATGACATATATCATATCAATCGAGTCGATCAATCCAATTCGTCCACAAAACAAGTCTTAAAAAAAATAAATATATAACACAAAAGAGATAATTTCCCAACTAACTATAACATAAACTATCATATAAATTGAATCAATCAATCAATCAATAGTCTTCTAAGAAAAAAGAATCATAAAATAACGAGAAATATGTCCTAACTAAAAAACTACCATTCCATCTCTCATATCAGTCTAATCGATCGATCGATTCGTTTATAAATAAGACATTAATGTCCTAACTAATTATACCACAAACTATCATTCTATTTATCATATCAGTCTAATCGATCGATCAGATTCGTTCAAAAAATTAATAATATTTGTAAAAAAAAAAAAACTTACAGCAAGTCTTCCATTGCAATGGCTACATCTGAAACAAGTATTATGATAATTAACACCACCTGCAGAAATCACTTCAGCAGCATACACAGTTTTATCACATGCTTTGCATTTTGTTTGGGTTCCAAAACTTGACATTTTTGTTTAATTTTTTTATTTTGAAATTTCAATTTTGGGAATTGAGATTTGAGATCATTAATATAATTTATATATGAATGAATCTCTAATCCCCAAAGTTATAATGGAAAAAAAAAAGTTCATAGAATTAATTATGTACTAATGAGCAATTAGTTGATTTATTCTTCTTTTTTAGTGGCTAAGAACCAATTTCTTAAAATGAATGGATAACCTAAAATTCCCTAACATTAAGGACATAACACAAAAAATAAAGTAGTTATTTCAGTTGGGACAAAAAAAAAAGTAAATTTTCTTTTTAAAAATAAAAAAATGGAAAAATTTTAATAAATTGTGACTGATATTTAATTTGTCATTAAACTATTTTATTTGTGTTTAATGATACCTCAGCATTATTTATGGAATATTATGATATAAAAATATAAGTTCGTACATGTGACAAAATTATTTATTATAAGGAACGACATAAATTAAAGACCAACATAAAATAGGGGCAAAATTGCAAATGATCCCGATTTTACTGTTGGCCTTTCTATGTTGGACCTAAAAAGATATCGTTGGCCTTTCTCCGGAGTCTTCTACTAACAAAAAAGAAAGAGAAAACTTAATAACGAAAAAACATTAAATTAAATCAACCAATAAACAACATTCAACTAATATAATAACATTGAAGGTTGAGATTTGCCTCAAGGGTCAAAAATATATTTTTCAATAAGTTTATATGGGTCGTTGGTTAAATCTTTAAGAAAATTGGACAAAATATCAAATCAATAACTCGATATCAATAAAGCAGTAATGTTTCATCGGTTCGAATATTTACCAAAAAAGATTTAAATAGAAAAAAATGGCTTCGCCCGGACTCGAACCGGAGACCTTCAGTGTGTTAGACTGACGTGATAACCAACTACACCACGAAACCTCATTTGCTATGTATTCCTCGTTTATTAATTAATACTCTATCAAAAGTGAAAACATTTTTTTATAAAAAATTGAATCTAAAGTGTCTAATAGTAACACTTTATGTATTTAGATGCACAATTGAATATGCCGAAGTTTCAATATTTAAATATAGATTTGTTAAGAAATAATATCACTTTGAACAAGACTATGTGTGTAATAGATCGCCACAATAGTTTGAGCGTATGATTAACTTCTCGAGACAAGTTCAAAGGGAAATTTATGTTTTTTTCTTTTTTAGTACATGTATCTTTGTGTGGCATATCAACATAAAAAATTCACATATACGTATGGGTGGAGGACATGCAACATAAATTAGAAGAGTATTTTTAAATATACTTAATAAAGTGGAGAAGTTTTTAAGACTGTCAATAATTGAAATGCGTAAAGTTTAGAAGCGTTTTCAATAGTTATTCTATTATATATTAGTATTTTATTTGTTGAAGAAGATAAATATTGTGATTAGAGGTTTATTTGGTATGAAGGAAAAAATTTCTCGAAATATAAATTGATCAACAAAGTGCAACAAGAAGCTAGTGCTTAATTTGATCAAGTCTTTAGCTGAGTCAGTAAATGAAAAGGTTTAAGCCTATAGGCTACTAATCTAACAATTTAATCAAGAATTACAAACCAACCTATAGAGCAAAAAAAGGTCTTAAGCCTGTTCACTAACTCCAAATAATTGATCTAGGATAATTAGAATAAGGCAATCACAATCAACTATACCTCAATATCTTTTTTGATAGCGGTATGTCCAGCCAGTTTGTACGCATCTCGATTAATTCCACACGTACCTTTTACCTCCCACCCACCACCACACAATCTTGAACTAGTAATTGGGATTAATTATACTAATAATCCTCCAAATCTATTCCTTACATTGAAAACATACAAAATGAACAATTTTTGTAAATCAAGGTCAAGTCAACTTCAACTTACCAATCAAATGCTGAAATCAAACATCAGAAATTTATCTTTAGATATATATTTAACCAAAAAAATTGATCAGATTTTGAAAAAATTTAATCTTCAAATATTTTCAAGTTGAGATTTTTGTGACTTCCACTCACAATTTCAAAATAGTAAAATGCATGTCCAAACTCCAAACACTAACTTCAAATTCCAAGAAATCATAATTTCAAAAACTCAAATTTTTATGTTTCATGTTTCAACTTTAAAATCTATTGTGAGAGCTGAAAATATACAAAAACCAACTGCCCGGGTTGGGTCGATTTAAGTGGCCGACTTAGTTTTCATGACTAGTATGCTGGATCGTGAAGATCTACACGGGCCGCGAACCCTCTCGTTACGTTGGGACTTACAATCTTAACAATTCGTACGTGGAGTTTACGGTTGGCTAAAGTGTCTGTGAAACATTCTACAAGCCATTACTTTGATGCTTTGAAAAAACTCTGATGCTCAATGCAGGCAGCACATGTCGTTAATCATTATACAGTCTGTACAATGGCTCATGGTGACTTAACTTGCCCCAATTTTTCGCTATGTTTAACAACTATTAGTCATCTGTTTTTCTTTCCCGATAAAACAGCACACATATAAAATGAATTTAAAAGATCACAATTTGCTAAAACACTCCACAAATACAACTAAATGTTTGATATATTCCCAATGAAACTAATGTTTTATACACCTCAATATCATTATCCCGATTTCTGTTTTTAAATACGATTATCAAATGTGATCCAAGAAAAACTTCTAATCGTATCTTTCTGCAATGTACTTGATTTTCCACCGTAAGTAATTCGATACCAAATGCTTTTGCCTCATATGAGTTGCTTCTCGTTGGAAGAAAGAATAACATATTCAGGTTCTGAAATATTCGGTTCCAACTATAGCATATTCAGGTTTTAAAATATTCAGCTCCATCTAACAAGGTCCAAGGTCCATATCATCGTGCACATTTCATGTAACTCACTTGTAATCATTCCCTTAAAAACATCAAACAACTTTCTAGGATATTTTCTGAATAATAAACTCTAACCCCTCTTTCTCCATATAATGGGATAGGTTTGCTGCTCTAATCAAACAACTAGGATATTTTCTGAATTGTAAACTCTAAATTTTTGGGAAACTTCACTTGCTTTCCCTTTTTTTTTTTTTTGAGATCCAAAAGTTATTTTTTGAAGAATTTTTTTATTTTTCTATGGTCTTAAACTCTCTCTCTATATATATCAAAATATTCTTAATTTTATGATCTTAAACATGTCATGTGGGAGTTAAATTTAAAAATTGATAAACATGAAAGAAATATTCTTTAATGTTTCGACATTAACTAAAAGAAAGACATAATATAATTTTTTTGTTTGTTAAAAAATAATTGTAACAATTCTATTATATGTATTTTAAGTAGTTCATTAGATTATTGAAGCTAAGGTGTATAGTTAAAAGAGTTGATATATTTTAAATAGTTCATTTGTCTATGTAATAGACGCTTTGAGAATATGAGTGAAAATATATTTTTAATAAATTTGAATTAAAAGCGTCTAATAATAACACTTTTATTATTTATGTAATCGAATGCACAATTGAATATGCTAAAATTTCAATATTTAAACAGATTTATTAATAAATTAAAAAAATTATCTATGTATTATTCTTTATAATAATTCTTGCTGCTATATATTGTAGTACTAGAAATTCAAAATTTCGAACCATACTTAAAAGTTTGTCTATCTTTTAATGCTTTAGTGGAATCTCGTCATCAACATCTAAGTGAAGTATTATATATTATTTATAAGTAAAATAAATATTTTGTTAAATTTTAATTAACTTAAGTTTTTAACTTTATTATTTTTTTAAGGCCAAGATTAAATTTTAGTGCAACTATTACAATTCGAAGTACAAGTTCATGAAAATACATTACTTTAGTCTTTATCTATCCTACCTCACATGAGATGGTCAAACTTTTCTTAATTGAATAACTTTATTCGTGTAATAATAACTCTAGTATGATTCAGTTACTTAATTAAATCCACATTAACTTTCCCCGTTAATTGTTCATGTACTAGGTGTTTGTGTCTATCGAGATATGTATATCTTCAAAAAATTTATTATTTTCAAATAAAAAAACTAAAAAATCGAACCAAACCGACAATAACCAAACCAACATTTTTTTAAATTTAGTTTGGTTTGGTTTCAGAAATTTTAAAACCGACCACATTGATTTAGTTTTGATTTTAACTAATACAAACTGAACCATGAACATCCCTATCAAAAACCCCTTTCACATACAAAGAAGGCTTCGTCGTAAGTTTTCATATATTCATAATTGTGATAAAATTACCTTCGTGGTGAAATCTAACAAGTATTTTATAAGACCAGGCTACCTAATAAAATGTTTAATCGATGTATTCCAAATCGATCGAATTGGTACGCGAAGTTGTAACATCATAAAACCACGATTCAAGAACAAGGTGGAGCTCTTGTTTGAAGGAAGTAAACAGAAGAATGGATTACATCTTTTTTCTATAAGAGTTTATAAAAATTGTAGATTATTGAAATAAAATATTGTTAATTATTTGTTGCTACACTGTCATTTTTGTGATTTCCAATTTTAGTGGCTTAATTTTTAAACTATTTTACTTTTCAAAAATTAAAAGAAGAGATAGATGATAAAAACATATTGATGTAACACATTGAATATAGTTTTATTACAAACTAACATTGGCAATGAAGGATATTCAGACTAATTCAACCTTTATGCTAAAATCCCAGAACAAAATATTTAGCCACCATTGTAAGACTGTCTTTTAAATTCTTTGACATGTTTTAGTAAACATGTCAATTTCAAATTAATTAGATTATCATATAATTAATTTTTTTTAAAAATATTATCATAATTTTGAATGTATTCTAATCATTATAATATTAATTTTTAAACTTAAAAGTATTAATAAATATAATATGAGGAAAAAAATGATACTGCAATTGACATGTTAGATGAAGTGAAATCTTACTTTTATTTTAGAATACTTTTAGAATAATTTTGATAGTTCATGTAACAAATGATTGTAGTGAAAAAGCTTTCAAAGATATAATTAATAAGAGAAATTTAAACATTTGTGTTGTTACGTAGCGCACAATAACTTATATATATGTTTATTGTCTTACAAAATATATATTACAAGAAATGTTATTCAATCAATTGAAAAAGAAAATTAACTACTAAATTTTAATAAATTACATCTTTTTTTTGGAATTTAATAAAATATATAAAAAAATGTAAATAAAGATAACTCTCTTTTTAAAATTTTCAAAGATAATTCTTCATTCTAAAAAGACTTCTTGTGACTATAAGTTCTCTACTTCAATTATGTTGGTCTATTCTTGATGATGATATTTAATTAGAGTATGATTATATGAATAAATTAGGAAGATGATGATATGATGATTATGATGGCATGTTATGAATATGTTCAATGTGAGATTCATGGTAAGAATTTGATGATATACAAGGGTGAAGGTGATTCTCTTGCGTGCCTTATATGATATGGTTATGATGTGTTGATCTCACTAATGAGTTTATGATGAAAGGAAGTTCTCATAGACTCATACTATATATGTTTATACAAGAGGTTAATATCTTATGACCTATACTAAGATTGATTGATCATTAAGGTTGACTTGAAAACATTTCAAAAATGGACTTTAACTTAGCATTCTCATGAGATGGAGGGTTTCTAGCACAACGCAATGTGCATGAAGAGGGTTTCTAGTATATCTCTTAGTTCCTTAACTATGTTGATCCCATAAGAATACTAACTAGTGGATCCACCTAGAATGCTATGTTCATGTTTTGGTTCTACATTGGCAAGTAGAGCACCTTCTTTCGGTGTAGGGTTTTATGACATTGAATTTCATGTTTAGCTCACATGGTCTATTATCGTTTAAGGCGATTGTTCCCGAAAGTAAAATGAATGAATGTAATAAAGATGAACACTAACTAGGGTGACTTAAAGTATGGGTAAGGGTATGAGACTTTACCCATGCATTGTTGCCTTATGCACTTATGATATCATGTAATGTATAATGTTATATTATATGATGTTACTCTTATATGATGTTGATTTCATTGATAAACATGATATTGGTCTAAATTGCTATATGTGGTGATGACTATACATGATGGTATGTTATATGAAGCAAGACATTACTTATGCCCTCTTATCTTGTTTACTTGATTATGTGGGATTATGTGGCTTCACATGAGCATTGCACTTGTAAGCTTGGGATGAGATTGTTGGTAAGGGTCTTGTATGTTGATGATATGAACTATTGAACATAAAATGTTGAGATGACTTTATGATAATGTTGTCCTTGTTTATGAACATGTCTTATGTTGTTGTGGTTCCTTGACTTGTATATGCTCTTGTATGTGCATAAAGGCTTTCCAAATGACTTAGCATGTTTTGAAAAGAAATGGTCCCTTTCATGCATGTTTTCAAGTGTTTTATGTGCATTGTTTCCCTACTTAGTACAAGTGGTTGTACTAACTCATATTCTTTATGTTGTATGTTAAGGGCTAGTCTAAATCCTCTTCGAGGACGACGAGCCGGTACATCTAGGGTTGTTCCTCGGTCGCCCTTGCTCATTTTAAGATGTCGCTAAGTCTTTGACGATAACTTCCCCAACATCAATTCCACATTGAACTTATGCATGAAGCTGAACCTTTTCACGACTGCCATTGATTTTTCATTTCCGTAGTAAAGCAAAGTAAAGAAATAATTTATGTACGATCTTTAACCAACATCCTAACTTTTTCAAAGCCCCATAGCCTTGGAGACGTTGACTACACACAATTTGGTAAGCCAGTAGGACAAAATGAACCATTTGTACACTTCACCACCATTAGTATTCATCTTAAATTTAGGATAGAAACTATCAGTGGCGGAGCTACCTTAGTATTCGAACCCCTTTCGGTGGAAATTTATATCATTTATATATAGTTAAAATAATTTTTTATGTATATATAGTAGATGTCGAACACCCTTTGGCTACTTCGTAAATCTATTTCTACAAATTTTGAATCCCGTTATTTAAAATCCTGATTCCGCCACTGGAAACTATAGCGGGCTTATTATTAGTTTTAGTCGATTTCTTGTGCGGGAAGTAATAAAAGGAGAGGAACATACATAACCAAAAAAAAAGGTATCGTGTTGGCACAATGAATTTTAAAATGTTTAATCTTTTAATATTTGTTTTTTCTGAAAATAAAGTAAAATTATATTTATTTAATAAGTCACAATATTTGTTAACATAAAATATTATGATTAAAGAAAAAGTCGTTTAAATATCAAAAAAACAATACGTGTACGATGAAATTGTTATTGATAAAGTTATTTAATTGAATGGGAAATAGTAGTGTAATTGAACCTAAAAGACTCATAATTTGTTTGGCTAAACTTAAAATCGGTTTATTTTAAAAAATATTTTTCAAATAAATATTTGTTTGTCAGAAATATTTTGATCAAAATTTTAAAGTGTTTTAAGTGATATATCTCAAAGTGAGTTTTAGGCAAAATCTAATTAATTTAGCGTCTTAAAAAATAGCTTCTTCTCTGAAATACTTATTTTATTTTTGAAAAAAATACTTTTGAAAGAAAATAATCACTTTTGAGATTATTATTTTTTTTGCTAAATATGCTATAAGTATATTGTCACACTCCTAGACCAGAATGGGCAAATAAGGAGAATCCATACAAGTACCTATTGCAACTTGGGGTTCACACGATTAATTTGGATCAGTTATTGATCAAAATCAGAATCAATATAATATGTATAAAAATAAATACAAGGAAAAGAGAATGATTTGTTTCAATATATTATATACATAAATTAATTTTGACTTTTGTATATATATACTCTCTGTCCCTAATTACTTAATGGGAAAATTACGTGGATAAGCAAATTTATACTATTTAATTATTCATCATAACTATAGTTTGCTATAATTATCACTCGCGACTAACATTATACATTAATTACATGGGTTGACTTCGAGTTTGTATAATTAGTCATGTTTGTATATGTATAATTCGCCAGAATATACAAATAAATATGTATAATATACAATTTTTTAGCCTATATACATATACAATTCACCTCTCTCCCACTCTCTGCCCTCTCTCGCTCGCCTCTCTCCTCTCTCTCTCAATCTCGCTCGCCTCTCTCCTCCCTCTCCCAATCTCGCTGCCATTTATACAAATATATATGTATAATATACAGTTATATACAATTATATACATATACAATTCACCTCTCTCCCACTCTCTGCCCTCTCTCGCTCACCTCTCTCCTCCCTCTCTCGATCTCGCTCGCCTCTCTTCTCTCTCTCCCAGTCTCGCTCGCCTCTCTCCTCCCTCTCCCAATCTCTCTTGCCATATATACAATTACATATGTATAATATACAATTATCTAACCAATATACATATACAATTCACCTTTCTCCCACTCTTTTTCCCCTCTCTCGCCTCTCTCCTCTCTCTCCCAGTCTCGCTCGCCTCTCTCCTCCATATAACTTGTAGCTACAAATTGTAATTATCAAACTATAGCTATAGAGAGTAATTAATTATTTTTAAGTGGCTATATGTGAAAGTTTCCCTTACTTAATCCATTCAAATATATTAAAAAGACCATGATTGACATAGTAAGTTTACTATTTTACCCCTGTTGACACCCAATTTTGGCCTAACATTTTAAAAATTCATAATTTTGAAGTTTTATTTGTTTAATAGCTTAGAATAATTATTTTTATAATTTTAAATAAGTTTATCGATAACTATCTCTATTTATCAAAATTTAGAATTTTTGTTAGTTAATTTTTTAAATTGCATTTCACATGTCATTAGTTACGTTTATTATATTATTTTAAAATTTCATTTTATTTATTACATTTGTTAATATTTATGTTGAATTTAGCACAGTCTAAAATTTAGTCAAATACAAAATTTTTTTAGGGATTCTATTGAGATAATTTTGGGTCACAATACTAAGCCCTTGGGCCCATTGCATTTTGTTTATTTAGGTTTAGATTAGGTTTAGGGGAAGAGAAGATTTTTTGAGGGGGTTGAGGACTTTTCTTCCATTTCTCTCCCCTCTCCGCCTCCCTCTTCTCTTCTCCCTCTGCCTCTCGTTCATCTATTTTGCAAGCAGACCGGCGAGGAGCAGCAAGCAACCAATAGCCGACGCTGCTCCGCCGCCCTTCCTTTTCTCGTTAGGACCACCAAAACCAACAGAATCCGCCGCCCCCTCTTCTTCTCTCCTCTCCCGTCGCTCCTCCTCTTCACCCCTCTCTCCAGCCGCCTCCCCTTTTCATCTCCTTCCCCAATCTCCAAGCCACCAGCCAGCAGCAGCCTCAAGACCACCGCATCACTGACCAACAGACCCAAAACACAACAGCTCGACATCATCCAAACCCACCAGTGGACAAACCACCACCAACCTCCCTTAAATCCCGACCAAACAACCAAAAATTGATATAAAAAATTCACCACCAGTCACACCTCTAAACCACCAGAAAACTCCATGAAACAACCTCCAAATCAACCTAAACAACACCGCCAGACCCCTTTTTCCTTTCCCCCTTTATGTTTCCTTCTCTACTTTTTGCAGGTATTCAACAAGCTTTTAGCTTCGAGATTTGATGGCGACAATCATAACTCTATCAGATCCAAATCGTGAACTTCTCCATCGCTATCAACGGTAATGAAAATCAATATAGTGGCAGCATCCCTCAAGTGGTAACTACATTGATTTTCCTTTATTTTAATTTATTCTATTTTTCCTTACTGTTTGGTTGGCATTTTTTAATTTGTTTTCTTTAATATTTATTAATTTTAAATTATAGAATTGTTGATATTGTTAAGCTGCTGTGTAGTAAATTTCTTTTATTATTATTATTATTATTATTATTTTAGCTAATTAGACATTTGTGTCATAAGGGTGTTATCTTATTTTATATTGTTTTGTTCATTTCTTTCAAATTGTTGGCATTAGTTTATTTTTTGTTTTTTTTCTTCAAATTTTTGGGTTGTCTTTTGTCTTGTCTATTGTGATTATTTCATTATTGCTTGTTATATTAAATTTTGTTGGTATTTAGTTGTTGAGTTGATTTTATATTGTTTTGTTTCATATTTGGATATCGTTCACATATATTACTGTGTCAATAATTACTCAAAATGTGTCCTAATTAATTCATTTTATTTTATATCTAAGTTACTATATTATAGAATGTTGTTGCGGTTATTGTTTGTTGAGTTATCGTGATGTTTAAATTGGCCAATGAAAAATCTCTCCGTCGGGTTTAGAGGCCTCCACATTTTAAAAGACGGACATGTAGTTTAAGTTCATATTGTTTATTTTTTTAAAAAATTGATCGATGAAAAAAAAAATCTCTCATTCTAGTTTTTAAAAAGTTGATTTTCTTAGATATGTATTTATTCATATTGGCTTGATTATATTTATCATAATTTGATTTCATTGCTTTTATTTAAGTCTACTTTCGATGATATTATTACTTTCTTTGTTTAGTTTTGACGATATTCTTATTGTTGTTTTCCCGTTTGACTTCACTTTTCATGATATTAATTTTGCCATTTTATATTCTGAAAGTAATGTGCTCTTTATTCGTTTAAGTTAGTTGCAATTTTTGTATTTTTGATACTATGTGATAGGTCTTATATATATTTATTAGTTTCTCCATTTTTCAATAACTTTAGATTTGTATTGCTGCTCCATTTGACTCATATGTAGTTATTCTTAATTATATTATTTTGATTGATTACATTGACCATTTAAGAAGATACTAGCAAATCTTGTTTTGTTAATTTCATGTGGCTACCTTTATTATTTTTTGTTGTTTGAGTTAAAATTGGCTAATGAGAAAATCTCTCCGTCGATTTTGGAGGCCTCCCTAATATTAAAGACGGAAATTTAATTTATGTTTATATATTTTGCTTGTTAAAAATGGCCAATGATAAAATCTCTCCATTGGTTTTGGAGGCCTTCCCATTTTAAAAAGACGGAATTTTAGCTTAAGTTTATATTATAAAATTGTTTAAATGGCCAATGATAAAATCTCTCCGTCGGTTTTGGAGGCCTTTCCATTTTAAAAAGACGGAATTTTAGTTTAAGTTTATATTATAAAATTGTTAAAATGGCCAATGATAAAATCTCTTCGTCGGGTTTAGAGGCCTCCAATATTAATAAAACGGGTTTTTATTTTATTATTTCATCTATTTAATTTTATTTATATTTATTTATTACTAACACTTTTACTAAGTGTGTTTACAGGTACCCCAAGACTTGCTTCCTTGAAGCTATTCGAAAGAAGTTCGAATTATATTTTTTAATTCATTATTTTGTACATATCGATGTTAGGTAAACCTTAGTCCGATATTATTATTTTATTTTTATTGTGTATATTACATGTTATTATATTTGTACATTATTTTATTTTTCTCCTCAATTTGAAAAAAATGAACTCAGTCGGGAACCACATTTGTGGATTCCGAAGGATGCCTAATCCCTTCCCTTCGGAATAATTTAAACCCCTTACTTAGAATCAATTTGGTTTCGTAGACTATCTCTTAAATTAATTTATTAATTAGTTTCCTATTTTTTCCTAAAATTAGGTGGCGACTCTTTTTAAAACTCGTTTATTTTTAAAACTCTTTTAAAATTGAATCAATTAATTATTTTTTGAGTCACTGCGACGTTTCGCCCTATTTTGAATAGAGTGGGGATGTAAACAGAATGGCGACTCCGCTGGGAAAATAGAGGTTCTAACCATTATGGGTTCATTTTTTCAAATTGAGGATACTATTCTTTCATTGTGTTATTCATTATATCTTATATATTTTGTTGATTATTTGCATATTATACTCAGTATTGATTCATTATTTATTGTATATTGTCATTGCATGCACAACATTTATTTCGTCAAACGACATCTAATTTTATTTTTATTTTTTACTTAAAGGACGATTATGCGGGTTCGCAATCGTTCGTTAACCAAAATTTTTTCGGGGCACCCTGACGAGTATAGTTGGCTACGTGATAGTCAACAATCGTTAACTGTCCCAGCTCAAGTAGTCCGCTTGGGTTACCCTTTCCACTCTAAATACATCCCACTCAGTAAACTAGTGTAGAGCCGAGCCAAATCCAAGTTTAAGCATTAGCCTAAGATGACCCAACACCCAAGGCGTGTTGAGTCTATTAGAAAGACCACCTTGAGTCCATAATGGCCTCTAGCCTAAAAGGACGATCATAATTGTGTGTAATTTGAAGGATGTATACGTCGTTTGACAAACCACTGTCCATCTGAATTAGAAGGTTATTTTAATAGTTTACTTTTGTCAAACTCGGGTTTTCAGAAACTATCATTCCATCCAAAAGTGTTGGCAATCGGAGACGACAAGAATTTCAAGAGGAAGACCCTTCTGCAAAGGCTTAGAATAGGATGGTACCCCTACGTGGGATTGAATATTTGTAATTTTTTCCTTCTTTCTTTTTCCCCTAACTTCATAATTCTATTTCATTTATTCATAAAATTGTACTAAGTGTTTTGGGGGACAATGGAAAGTTGTCAAAGGGCGTAATACATCCTTCAAATCGATAGGCCTACCCTAGACATAAAAGGGTCACATATTTGTATAGGACGCGCAATATTGTTTGTATGTTATGTGATATATTTTTTTGTCTTTAATTAAAACAGTATTTATGTGTTTAATTCATTATTTGTGTGATATTTTGCATTATCCATTCTGTACAAGAACTAACACTCTTACATTTTGAGTTGTTCTTCTTCACAGCGAAAAATTAATTTATGTTCGGATTCAGAAATCATTATTTGTCTGAAGTCGCAAAAGACAAGAGGTTTAGCGAAATTCGAGTCCTTGTATTTCACAAGACATTAATATTAAGTCAAAACGACAAATCAGGAGAGTATTTGACTATGAGGTCGCATCCATTTATTTTTATTTTGCATGATGGTCCTGCTCTCACATATTTCTCATATTTTTGTAGGAATATCGTCCCCGACATCAGTCGGGGATGGTCATAACAATGTCTGGATCTCGTGAAAATTGGGAGGAGACAGTTTCAAGAAAACATCCGAAAAGAGTATACTTAGAAATTACTGTAGAAATTCATAGGTTACATTCAACAGACAGTATAAATATTGACGATTAATAGGCTTATTGGTGCGGAAGAAAAAAAAAAGGGGTCAACAAAAAAAAAAGAATTTATTTGAGTTGTCTAAATCTTTAAATTATTATATTTCTTATCTGGACGAACTACGCGTACCTGATTCTCATTTTAATGAGATACGTAGGCAACTCTTCTTGGGTTCGGTATTATCTTCTCCAAAAATAAAAATAAAAAATAAGAAAAAATAGTTTGTGCATATTTTCCAAGTCATATCTGCATGAACTACGCACACCTGAGTCTCATCTTAATGAGATACGTAGGCAGCCCTTCTCGGGTTCGGTAATCATTCTTTCAAAAAAAAAAAAGTTACTTGTACATACCGTAAGAGTCATGTCTTCAGCTCAGTTGGGACCTATTGTAGTTAAGAGCATGTAAATATATTCGATATGATGGAAAAGGCTGACTTTGCGGTAAACTATAGATTCTCGTGGTACCTCTTATCTGTACTTTTGTGATGCTTGAAAATTCTCTTGCATGCAATCAAGATAAGAATAAAACTAACCTTATGTTTCATGTGCATTGTGTGGTGAGCTTTTGATCAAAGTTCAATTGTGTTACACTGTTGATCTAGAACTTGACCTGAATGTTTTTCGAGGCGAAATCCTGAGTAATGTTCAGTTTGAGAAAGGATTGTAGGCCTTTTTTGACCCGATTGTGCCTTTCAAAGCCTACCAAATTACATTAATCCCTAGTTTTCCCACTTTGAGCCTGAAACCTTTCTTTGGACAACCACATCTTAACCACTACCCTTTTAAGTGCTTAAAAGCACTATCCTCTCTTGGCCCAACCTTCTTGAGTGCACCAAGAATGTGCAAATTATAAGAGAAGATCCATGTTTGAAATTTCCGAAAGCAAAGATATCGAATCTTCCAAAGTCAAGAAAATAAAAGACTTCTAGAGAAAAAAGAAATAAAGAAAGAAAGAAAAGGGGAAAGAAATAAAGAAAGGCAAAAATACCCTTTACAAAGTCAATGAAAGGTGGGAAGGAAAATACTCCAATAAAAAGGAGAAAAATTTATAAGAAAGGAGTGAAATAAAAGAAAAGCTCTGAGAAATAAGGATTCAAAAGAAGTCAAAAACAAAGAAAAAAAAAGAAGAAGAAGAGAAGAATGGAAAAGCTCCAAAAAATGAGAACTCAAAAGAAGTCGAAACAAAGGAAGAAAAAAAATAGAAGAACGGAAAAGATTCAAAAATGAGAATTCTAAAGAAGTTGAAAGGGGGGAGAACAATGAAGAGGATCTAACGCAAAGGCGTACCAATCATTAAGAGCACAAATTTTGGGTGACGCTCAGGAAGGAATTCAGTCACTTTTATTCTAAATAAATATCCTACCCATCCCTAAGCCTACGTTATAAGCCAATGACAAGCCCTACATGATCTCATTCCAAATGTTCTCATATTAGTGGAGATTTACATAAGGGTCAAACATATGGTATCACAGTTGTATGCATTGAACATTCTTGTGAGTGTGAGTGCACTTTGGAAAATGTCCTAAAATTAAATATTTCAAATATGTGTGAAATAGGACAAGCGAGGAAGAGTTTACGATTTCCGTAAAGGACGTCATTTGCATCATAATGTCAGATATGATATAATACATTACCCGGAGGGGTCATTTATTTTCAATCAAGACGATACACTATCGGGAAGGTCATTTTGCCGTTATCGTTAATTGAGGCGATATGATTATCCAGAAGGCAACCAGAAAATCACTATGTTGCTCGATTGAAGCACCATCTTCATTTGGTACCAAGGATGGCATCAAGAGTTAATATTTATGCATCGCAAGAAAATTTCATACCTCGCCGAAATTTACGCATCGCAAGAAGATTTCATACCTTGCGGAATTCATGCATCGCGAGAAGATTTTATACCTCGCCGAAATTTACGCATCGCAAGAAGATTTCATACCTTGCGGAATTCATGCATTGCGGAAGATCATGCATCGCGAGTCAATATTCATGCATTGCGGAAAATCATGCATCGCGAGTTAATATTCATACATCGTGGGAAGATACCCATGCCCCGCAAGAAATCATGCACTGCCAGAAAGGGAATCGTGCATCTGAAGAAAATATTCATCCATCGGCATCAACTGTATCATTTTATTTTTGACAAAGTAAACATCAAGAAGAAAATGAAAGACGACATCAAGATAAATATCAGCACTACATCTATTTTTATTTATTTCAACATCAAATGAAGAATACATTGAAGATTGCATTACATACATAAGACATAAGTTCTATTTGCTTTACGTTAAATCGATCGAGTTGACGTCAAATGTCGAGGAGAACAATTAAGTGTCGACATGGTAAAAGACACTGTCTCCCTTTTTAATTGAGTTTTTATGCTGACGAGTTTTATCTCAGTCTTTGTCGAGAGCATCCGAAAGGATGAATTCTCCAAAAACAAATCACAGGTGCGGACGACATCAAAAAGGATGCAGCACAACGTGGAACTTTTTCTTAGCAGCGAACTGGGATATAGTCCAAAGAGGAATGTCAAACTCTTAGGACGCGAGCAGAGGAGCGACTTCCACCACAATCAAACCACACCCCTATCAGAAGGCATGTGGTTTTTTCTTTAGGTTTTGTCAGTTTCGGTCTCGCATCCGGAAATTTTGATCTACCGGAAGCAAGTGTCCAATCTGAGTGACAATGCACCGAGAGCTTTGGAAATTATGTCCATGTGAGTTCTTAATTATGGGTGTGAAGTGCACCACATTCATGGCTAAGAGGTTACAAGCCTACTTTTCATACTCGTTTAATTTTGTCACTTGTCAAGAACCAAAGGTTATCTAACATAATAGATTCCCTTTTCAATCGATTGAGTCGAACTACAAACATCCTGATTCCTATGGTTTAAGGATATGTAGGCGGGCTCAATGTTGAAGACTCGGCTGTATTCTAACATTCCACTCGAATCTTATTCCCAAGCATCCCGATTCCTTCATAACTCGGTATCGAGATGACTTTTGATTTCTTTCAAATCGTGCGTTAAATCTAGCGTATCGAACTACAAGTGGCCTGAATTCTCATATAGCCTGAGATATGTAGGAAACCCATTTTAGGGCTCGGTCATAATTTCCAAAGTTCGTACCTAATCCCTTGCCTGAAAGATGAATATGTGGTCGGTCAAAATTGGCTTGGTCAATTTCATGTTCCTCGAATTTCTTGCATCAATCCAAGTAAAATGAGGGACAGTTGTTGACACCCAATTTTGACCCTCCCCGATAGTAATTAATTCATGAGCTTCTTAAATTCTCAAACAATTTAAAATAATTAGTTTTATAAATTTAGGAAAAAATATAAAGTTCGCGTTATTTTGAATATTCTTTATTTTTGCCGTTTCTGTTTTTAGATAATATATATATATTACATAATTATGTATATAATTAGTATATTTTATGATTATTCAAAAAAAAAAACATCTCAAAAATATTTTAAATTTAGTGAGTAGTCTTTTAAATTAGTTTAAATCATGGTTATATTTTTGAATCACTAAGTTTATGATTAAATTAATTATTTTATTTTTTTGTTAAGATTAAGAAGCTCGTTAATTAATTAATATTAATTTGTCTTGACCAAATTTATTGATGTAACACAATTTGGCTATTTCTTAAATTTAATCCATCTTAGACTTCCAACTTAACTCAACTTTGAGAAATATTTGGATCAAGATCCAATTCAATTATTTCCAACCCACTAATTCTCAACTACACTTTTGAGAGATTTGAATTTGAATTTTGAATTTTGAAAAATTCATCCCAACCAATTCCATTTGCCCCCCTAAATTATTCTTATTTTTTTTTAATTTTATTTTGAATTTGAATTTTGAATTTTGAATTTTGAAATTCAAATTCATCCCAATCCATTCCATTTCCCCCCTAAACCTACCATAACAATTTCCTATAAATACCTTCTCTTTTCTTCTTCTTTCTCATTCAAAAAGAGATTCAAAAATTGGAAAAGATTCAAAAAATAAAAAATAAAAATCAAGGATTGAAAAAAAAAACAAGAATTCAATTCAATTCATTTCAATTATTCAAGAAGGGAAGAATTCAAGATTCATTATTTTGTAATTCAACATTCAATATTCAATATTTAATACTAAATATTCAATATTCAATATTCAATATTCATGATATATTTCTTTGATATAAAAAATAAAAAATAAAAAAATTTTTTAATTTGAACATTCATAGTAGTTCAAGCAAAAAAAAAAAAAAGAATACATAGATTAAACACATTCAAGTCGTATTCGGGTCAAAGTTATCATTTGAAATTCTCGATCGTCGTTAGAATCCGAATTGTGAGGTGAAGTCGCTGCCTCCCCTGCTCGTACTATCCCGGAATCGCTGCACTCAAAAAGGTAAATATCACTTCTTCTTGCATCATTTCTTTCTCAAGATGTAGATATTTATTTTTTTATTTTTTTTTTATTTTTTTTTAGTTATATATTCCGGCTTAACTCGGATCTCTTTAAATATTTTTTGTTTACTCATAAATTATGTTGTGTTTAAGATGTGCCTTATTTAATCATTTTATGGCTAATTCATTTCTATTTTATTGCATGTGAAACTCTCCTCGAGTCCTCACGGACTTTAATCCATCTCGTTGCGGTTTCTCATCGAGCCATTAAGGCTACAAAATATCTTCCTTGAGTCGGTCAGCCCCTCCAATTGGTGTACAGGTCGAAACACAACAAAAATGTTTCTGGAAATTCATTTTTGCAGGTTTTGAAAAGACTGTATACCAGTTGTATACACTGATATACAGTCGAAATATACGTCGTACAAGTCTTGGAAATTGCAGGTGTGCATATTTTTGATAAAAACACAGGTCAAAATCGATATACAGGGATGATGCAGGAAAAAACATCCGAAATGCTGCTCGTATACAGCGATATACACAAAATGTATACACAGGTAATTTAAAGAAAATGGGCCCAAAAGCCTTAAACAATTTCAGCAGGTCCAAAGGGTTAATGGGCTGAAGCCCATAATTGTTGGCAGTTGTAGGCTTAGACAGGTGGGCCAAAAGGCCAATTTAATTGGGTGTGGGCCAAAAGTCCAAATCTGATTGTTTCTTCTCCCTCTATTATTATTTATATTATATTATTTGATTAACTTTGTTTATTCAATGGTTTAATTTAATTAAATTCTCAAAGATAGTCATTTCACTTTTTTTTAATATGCAAATTAAAATATTTATACTTTTTACTTAGCTTTATTTTATTTACTAGTCTTGTCACTTAAATTATGTCCCTTAAGAAATTTCCCTTATTTCTTTTCCCCTTAAGATAATATAATTGAGTAAAATAAATAAATAATTTTTGATTAAAAAAATAATATAAACATACTGAATTTTCTTTTATTTTAGTTTAAATTTTAAAAGATGTTTGAAAGTCATTTTAGTCAAATCGCCGGTCAACCGCGAGTTAGCGGGCATTTCGAGGGCCTAACACCTTCTCGGAATGTACATTGAACTTCGAACCCTTTTCAATTGATTTTTATCTGTTTTTAAATCTTTTGAAAAAATAAATTGTAAGTTTTCTTAATTTTCTCAAAATTAAGTGGCGACTCTGTCAATTTGGAAAGTCGATTTTTCTTAAATCATAAGATTAATTGATTTTTCGAAACCTAGTCATTTCTTTCATTTTTATTTTACTTTACAAATATATATATTTTTCGATAAAATAGAAATGGCGACTCTGCTGGGGAATAATTAAGTTTTAACCAAAAGGATTTGACTATTTTGATTAATTGTTATTATTAAATTGCTTATATGTGATTAATTTGTTTAAATTATATAAATGGCATTGCATTCATGGCATAACATCTTCCGTCAAACGACGATTATTTTTATTTTCACTTAAAGGACGATTATGCGGGTTCGCAGTCGTTCGTTAACCAAAATTTTTCTCGGGGCACCCTGACGAGTGTAGTTGGCTACTTGATAGTCAACGATCGTTAACTGTCCCAGCCCAAGTCGTCCGCTTGGGTTACCCTTTCCACTCTAAATACAACCCACTCCTAGTTAAACTAAGATACAGCGAAATAAAATCCCAAATTTAGGAGCATTTGAACTAGGACGACCCAACACCCAAGGAGTGTTGGACCCATTAGATAGACCACCTTGAGTCCAAAAGGGCTTACGGCCTGAACGGGCGATCATATTTATTTGTTTAAATTTGAAGGATGTATACATCATCTGAAGAAATCATTGTCCTCGGGATTGGGAGTACATTGTAGCTTATTCTAGTCAAACAAAGAGCTCACAAGTTACTAGTCTAAGACGTGGGAACCCGGAGAGGAGAAGAAATGAAGAGGGAAGGACCTTCTATGGAAGCATAGTTCAGAATTGTACCCCTGCGTGGGACTGATTATTTTGTATCCCGTTTTCCCCTATTATGTATCCCCATTTAAGTTTTATTCATAAATTTGTATAAATTTGAGTTTTGGGGCAATGAAATATTTTAAATAACGTATACATCCCTCAAATCGCTAGGCCTACCCTTGGCACAAAAGGGTCACATATTTGTTTAGAACGCGCAATATTTGTTTGTGTGGTATAACTGCTTATGTGAATATGTTGTTTTATCTGGAGATATTCTAGCTCACTCTTCTTCAAATACTTTTTAGAACCCCTAAGCACAAATATCAAGTCACTATCAAAAGCGCATCCAAATACTCTTCGAGTCTTTAGTTTCCCAAAAAAAATCAAACTTATTTTTTTTTTTAATATTACTCTTATATCAGAAAAAGATTCATCATTTCAAATCAAAAGAAATTCAAGTGGATCGAACTACGTAGGACCTGAATTCTCTTTTATGAGATACGTAGGCAGCCTTCCAAGGTTCGGTCCCCATTTTGAGAAAATTTTATCTTTCCCAACACTTATAAAGAAAGTAGAGTTACATTTCAATAAAAAATCAGAAGTACGACAATTAACTTTGTCCCGACTCAAGTTGACATTTTTGACTCATTAGTCCTAAAATAATATAGACAAATTTCTGTCTATTTAGTCATCTTTCTATATACGTGGGATAATTTATCTTCAAATGAAGCGACTCTTATGTGTTACAATAATGTGTGTGATATCTTGTATTACCTACTGCATACACAAACTAACACATTTGTTGTTTGAGTTATTTTTCTTTGTCAGGTACTCAAAACTGGTTTGTGTTGATTAGTTGTTGAACATTCAAAGTTTTCAAAGATTAACTTTCCAATTGAAATTTATTGAAAGAAAGAAGAAGAATGACTGAGAATAATGAGAATACCATCCTGAGTGAAATTGTTATAGTTCAACCGCCTGCCGTTGAACAAAATGAGTTAACTGCACAGTTGATGCAACAGATTGCTGAGTTGAGGGTTGAGCTGAAGCAAAAACCAGATTCGTCAATTCCTACTATCGATGTCAACACTCTATGCAATCGAAGACTTTCACTCCATTTTCCTCATCTGACTTCAAATTCGGAACATGTCCAAAATAATCCACCCTCCAACCATACTCAAAATCCTTCCACCATTGACCTAACCACGTCAAATTTTCATCACGCCAGCACTTCATACCAAATATCGCATCCTTTTCAGAACCTGAATACCAATCCTCAAGTTTTTCCTCCTCTTCAAAATCAAAACACAAGAGCTTAAACGTCAACAATCATCAAACACCCTTTTTCATGTATCAGACCACTTCTATAGACACTCAAAATCCACAAAACTCTCAACCCTTACCTCCGAAAGTCACTTTTAATATCCCAGTTCGAATCAAACCACATCTTCACTATACTGCATATTCCGAACTTGACCACTACGAAGAGAAGGAGAAGGAGTGGAGGGCCAAAGAGGAAAAGACTAAGCAGATCATAAAGGAAGAGATTGCGAAAGTGATAAAAGAATTTGATTACGCTTCAGAAGAGGTGGGGTTGAATTATGAAAATTTATGCATTCATCCGAATTTGGATCTTCCAGAAGGGTTTAAAGTGCCAAAGTTCATCACTTTTAATGGAACTGGAAATCCTTTAACAGATCTAAAGGTTTATTGTGATCAACTAGTGGGAGTTGGCAAAAATGAAGCATTGTTGATGCGTCTCTTCAGTCGAAGTCTAAGTGGAGAAGCTCTGGAGTGGCTTACATCACAAAAACTAAAACAATGGAAAAGTTGGAATGCACTCGCAAAGGATTTCACGGAAAGATTTGGACATAATGTAGAAGCTGCCCCAGATCGCTATTACTTGGAGAAGATCAAAAAGAAGTCTATAGAAAATTATCGAGAGTACGCTCTTCGTTGGAGAAAAGAGGCGGCAAAAGTTCAACCTCCCATGTCTGAACGGGATCTCACTGAAATGTTCATTCGAATTCAAGAGCCTGAGTACTATGAAAGAATGTTGTGTATGATGGGATAAAAATTTGTCGAGATTGTCAAAGTGGGAGAGGCTTTGGAAGATGGTTTCAAGACTGGAAAAGTCACCAACCTTACCGCATTTCGAGCTAATGGAAAATATACCAGAATTAGTGATATGGATACATCAAAAGGAAAAACAGAGGAGGTAGGTATGGTCACGGCTACCCATATGCGGTCAGCTTCCCAAAGGAAATATCAAAATCATAATGTCAATCAGAAAAAAAATTCCCGTCCAAACTTTAGGAAGGATCCTAAGGTATTTACACCATTAAGCGAATCTCAAACTCAACTTTATGAAAGGTTGAAAGCAATGGGTATGCTCTATCCTATAGAAGGAAGACCAGCCAATCCTTTGGGGAAATTTTACAGAGTTGACCACAGATGTGCTTATCATTCTGGAGCCATTGGACACGACACAGAGAATTGTTCAACCCTCAAGCACAAGATTCAAAACATGATCAACAACAATTTGATCAATATTGATTAAGCCTTTCCAAATATCTTTGAACAGAATCATCTGAAAATATTCGTCATCAAATGGTTGGAAAGAAGTATGTCCAACGTCGGCCAGAGTTCTGCCTATAAAGCTATATTATTTCTTTTAAAAATGCATATTTAATCCCATTTTTCCATTTTGTCGCACCTCCCCTTGTAATGAACTACGTCTGACCTGAATTCTCAAGAATGAGATACGTAGGCGGCCTGTGTCGGCCTCGATCATTTCCTTATTAAAATTTCCTATTTTTGGTTAACCTTTGAGAGGGGAGCTACGTTTGACCTGATTCCTGCCTCAACGGGATACGTAGGCGCCACAATGGCTCGGTCATATTCCCAGCAAGATTTCCATTTCTCTTTATAATGGAAACTGGGACAGAATTTTTGAGAGGATCTCAAAAATTCACTTGGAAATGGACTTCTTCAACAAGTCAACACTGAAATACCAAAATGCAACTGGTAGATTTTTGGGTGAATCTCAAAATTTCAAGATAATATTTTATGGAGAATCATGTTGAAATGTGCAACTGGACAAATTTTTGAGATGATCTCAAAAATTCCACTCAACAATGTCCGGTGTTAAAAGTCTTATACTATTGAGGCAAACTGGGACAGAGTTCTGAGGAGGGGCCTCAAAATTCCAGAATGAGCAACCTCAGAATTAATAAAGCAAGTTACTAGAGTTAAATATATTTCAGACCGAGACAGATCAAGACTGTCTTACAAAGGACGGGCGACCGTGTAAGCCAACTGCATGAAGGAGCGTGGAGACAAGATCAACACAAATCAGTCTTTCAAACTAAGAATTTTTCTTTGGATGCAGGAACATCGAAGTCACAAAAATGGTTATATAAAGCCGTCAAGAGTGGCACAAGGCGTCATTTGCACCCATCGCGGCCTCATCAACAAAACTTAGAAAACTTTCCATCTCATTTTATCTCTATTCATTATGTTGCCTCAAGAGATTTTTAAATAATTTTTTTTTATCTTATATTGCAGGAATGTTGAAGACAAACGCTGACAGATTATTTCAAAGTTTTAAGAAACAATGTGTGAGAGGGTCGCTAGTGGCGAGTCATGATCAAAGTTACAGTTGGGCTCATTATAGCCTAATCTCGATAAGCCAAATGACTCAATCTAGTTCCTCAACTTTACTTTTATTCTTTACTTCATCATCGATACTAATGTTTGGTGTCGAGCTTTGCAGGTGATAGTATTGATAAAGTCAAAATTATATATGAAATTGACATCAAATCTGAAGATGATCAAAAGTGACACTAACTTAGAAGTGTTGCAAGAGAAAATCATCGAGTCCATCACATCAGAAAGATGTTGGTGACCGCAATATTTCCTTGACAGTCAAAGTTATCGAATTGTTACAAGTTTTCGATAACAATTGAAAATGACTGCGACAAACTCTAATTCTGTTGAGTTTGTCAAGGAAGACGAGAGTGACTTTGATTTTAATGTGAAAGAATTAAGTCATTCATCTCGATAATTCTGTCTTTTAAAGAGAGAATCATAGTCTCGACGTGCATATACGTCAATTTAGTATGTTCATCGCGTAGCAATTTAGGCGTACGTGTTTCTTGATAATTGTCAGAGTCAAAATTATAATTTGTTGGGTATCCACCCCATAAGTGGATTATGTGTTTTGATTGGCCAATCAAAGACTTTCATATAGTTTTGTTGGGCGATCCACCCCATAAGTGGTTCGTATATTTGTTTTTCCATTTCAGGTTCCTATTTTTGAATTGTGTTGGAATATTATCGAGTATCCACCTCGTTACAGTTGGAATATTATCGAGCATCCACCTCGTTACAGTTGGAATATTATCGAGCCATCCACCTCGTTATAGTTGGAATATTATCGAGCCATCCACCTCGTTACAGATGGAATATTATCGAGCTTCCACCTCGTTACAGTTGGAATATTATCGAGCATCCACCTCGTTACAGTTGGAATATTATCGAGCCATCCACCTCGTTACAGTTGGAATATTATCGAGCATCCACCTCGTTACAGTTGGAATATTATCGAGCCATCCACCTCGTTACAGTTGGAATATTATCGAGCCATCCACCTCGTTACAGTTGGAATATTATCGAGACATCCACCTCGTTACAGTTGGATAATTATTGAGCTAGCTTGATTGTTGCAAAGATCACCAGAGTTTGCCATGCAAAAAACAAGCAATGATATCTCCGAATCCTCAACAAGTCAAGATTGAAGATATTTCGATATTTGCAACTGGGATAGAATTTTTGAGAGGATCTCAAAATTCCACGATTTGCTTAGCGATAGTTGAAAGATAAGCCGATACCGTTAACTGGGACAGAAATTTTGAGGATGGACTCAAAATTTCAAACATAGGTTTATCGACAAGTCTAGATTGACTTTGAATACTTTCCATCGCATAATCAGATATACCTCCAAGCATCAGGCTCAGAGAAGTTCGCTAAGCCTGACGTGATATGACACTTGACAGTGACTTTTTTCAAAATCCACTTTTCAAAAATCTATTTTTCTTAAAGTTTTCCTTTTACGTTTCATTCTTCTTTTTTTTTTTTGGCATAAAATTTTTTGTCTTATCTATCAATAGTTGGGAGATCAGGAAGATCAACCGGAGATAGCAGAACAATGAGAAGGCAACAGAAGAAATTGATACATATCAGTTCGTTTTAAAACTAACGATTTTTCTGTGGATGCAGACTTATAATATTGCTCAGAAATCAGCAAATTCCTCTGATCGATGAATATGGAGGAGTCGAGAGAGGAGAAATCTCTCCCAAATTAACGATGTTCCTGTAGAGGCAAGAATTATTTTATTGCTTATACTAGGGTCTTGGGAATATGATTTGTTTATTTCAGTCAATTTAGAACGTACAGCTAGATTCGAAGGTGAATCAAGCGAGGAAGAGTTTACGATTTCCGTAAAGGACGTCATTTGCATCATAATGTCATATATGATATAATACATTACCCGGAGGGGTCATTTATTTTCAATCAAGACGATACACTATCGAGAAGGTCATTTTGCCGTTATCGTTAATTGAGGCGATATGATTATCCAGAAGGCAACCAGAAAATCACTATGTTGCTCGATTGAAGCACCATCTTCATTTGGTACCAAGGATGGCATCAAGAGTTAATATTTATGCATCGCAAGAAAATTTCATACCTCGCCGAAATTTACGCATCGCAAGAAGATTTCATACCTTGCGGAATTCATGCATCGCGAGAAGATTTTATACCTCGCCGAAATTTACGCATCGCAAGAAGATTTCATACCTTGCGGAATTCATGCATTGCGGAAGATCATGCATCGCGAGTCAATATTCATGCATTGCGGAAAATCATGCATCGCGAGTTAATATTCATACATCGTGGGAAGATACCCATGCCCCGCAAGAAATCATGCACTGCCAGAAAGGGAATCGTGCATCTGAAGAAAATATTCATCCATCGGCATCAACTGTATCATTTTATTTTTGACAAAGTAAACATCAAGAAGAAAATGAAAGACGACATCAAGATAAATATCAGCACTACATCTATTTTTATTTATTTCAACATCAAATGAAGAATACATTGAAGATTGCATTACATACATAAGACATAAGTTCTATTTGCTTTACGTTAAATCGATCGAGTTGACGTCAAATGTCGAGGAGAACAATTAAGTGTCGACATGGTAAAAGACACTGTCTCCCTTTTTAATTGAGTTTTTATGCTGACGAGTTTTATCTCAGTCTTTGTCGAGAGCATCCGAAAGGATGAATTCTCCAAAAACAAATCACAGGTGCGGACGACATCAAAAAGGATGCAGCACAACGTGGAACTTTTTCTTAGCAGCGAACTGGGATATAGTCCAAAGAGGAATGTCAAACTCTTAGGACGCGAGCAGAGGAGCGACTTCCACCACAATCAAACCACACCCCTATCAGAAGGCATGTGGATTTTTTCTTTAGGTTTTGTCAGTTTCGGTCTCGCATCCGGAAATTTTGATCTACCGGAAGCAAGTGTCCAATCTGAGTGACAATGCGCCGAGAGCTTTGGAAATTATGTCCATGTGAGTTCTTAATTATGGGTGTGAAGTGCACCACATTCATGGCTAAGAGGTTACAAGCCTACTTTTCATACTCGTTTAATTTTGTCACTTGTCAAGAACCAAAGGTTATCTAACATAATAGATTCCCTTTTCAATCGATTGAGTCGAACTACAAACATCCTGATTCCTATGGTTTAAGGATATGTAGACGGGCTCAATGTTGAAGACTCGGCTGTATTCTAACATTCCACTCGAATCTTATTCCCAAGCATCCCGATTCCTTCATAACTCGGTATCGAGATGACTTTTGATTTCTTTCAAATCGTGCGTTAAATCTAGCGTATCGAACTACAAGTGGCCTGAATTCTCATATAGCCTGAGATATGTAGGAAACCCATTTTAGGGCTCGGTCATAATTTCCAAAGTTCGTACCTAATCCCTTGCCTGAAAGATGAATATGTGGTCGGTCAAAATTGGCTTGGTCAATTTCATGTTCCTCGAATTTCTTGCATCAATCCAAGTAAAATGAGGGACAGTTGTTGACACCCAATTTTGACCCTCCCCGATAGTAATTAATTCATGAGCTTCTTAAATTCTCAAACAATTTAAAATAATTAGTTTTATAAATTTAGGAAAAAATATAAAGTTCGCGTTATTTTGAATATTCTTTATTTTTGCCGTTTCTGTTTTTAGATAATATATATATATTACATAATTATGTATATAATTAGTATATTTTATGATTATTCAAAAAAAAAAACATCTCAAAAATATTTTAAATTTAGTGAGTAGTCTTTTAAATTAGTTTAAATCATGGTTATATTTTTGAATCACTAAGTTTATGATTAAATTAATTATTTTATTTTTTTGT
The DNA here is from genome assembly GCA_016801875.1 of Solanum sitiens. Lineage (NCBI taxonomy): Eukaryota > Viridiplantae > Streptophyta > Magnoliopsida > Solanales > Solanaceae > Solanum > Solanum sitiens. The sequence goes on along the minus strand of JABWTJ010001115.1, from coordinate 89,423 downwards.
TAAGATTAAGAAGCTCGTTAATTAATTAATATTAATTTGTCTTGACCAAATTTATTGATGTAACACAATTTGGCTATTTCTTAAATTTAATCCATCTTAGACTTCCAACTTAACTCAACTTTGAGAAATATTTGGATCAAGATCCAATTCAATTATTTCCAACCCACTAATTCTCAACTACACTTTTGAGAGATTTGAATTTGAATTTTGAATTTTGAAAAATTCATCCCAACCAATTCCATTTGCCCCCCTAAATTATTCTTATTTTTTTTTAATTTTATTTTGAATTTGAATTTTGAATTTTGAATTTTGAAATTCAAATTCATCCCAATCCATTCCATTTCCCCCCTAAACCTACCATAACAATTTCCTATAAATACCTTCTCTTTTCTTCTTCTTTCTCATTCAAAAAGAGATTCAAAAATTGGAAAAGATTCAAAAAATAAAAAATAAAAATCAAGGATTGAAAAAAAAAACAAGAATTCAATTCAATTCATTTCAATTATTCAAGAAGGGAAGAATTCAAGATTCATTATTTTGTTTCACTCAAAGATTCATTATTTTTTCAATTGAACATTCAATATTCAATATTTAATACTAAATATTCAATATTCAATATTCAATATTCAATATTCATGATATATTTCTTTGATATAAAAAATAAAAAATAAAAAAATTTAATTTGAACATTCATAGTAGTTCAAGCAAAAAAAAAAAAAAGAATACATAGATTAAACACATTCAAGTCGTATTCGGGTCAAAGTTATCATTTGAAATTCTCGATCGTCGTTAGAATCCGAATTGTGAGGTGAAGTCGCTGCCTCCCCTGCTCGTACTATCCCGGAATCGCTGCACTCAAAAAGGTAAATATCACTTCTTCTTGCATCATTTCTTTCTCAAGATGTAGATATTTATTTATTTATTTATTTTATTTTTTTTTAGTTATATATTCCGGCTTAACTCGGATCTCTTTAAATATTTTTTGTTTACTCATAAATTATGTTGTGTTTAAGATGTGCCTTATTTAATCATTTTATGGCTAATTCATTTCTATTTTATTGCATGTGAAACTCTCCTCGAGTCCTCACGGACTTTAATCCATCTCGTTGCGGTTTCTCATCGAGCCATAAAGGCTACAAAATATCTTCCTTGAGTCATTCAGCCCCTCCAATTGGTGTACAGGTCGAAACACAACAAAAATGTTGCTGGAAATTCATTTTTGCAGGTTTTGAAAAGACTGTATACCAGTTGTATACACTGATATACAGTCGAAATATACGTCGTACAAGTCTTGGAAATTGCAGGTGTGCATATTTTTGATAAAAATACAGGTCAAAATCGATATACAGGGATGATGCAGGAAAAAACATCCGAAATGCTGCTCGTATACAGCGATATACACAAAATGTATACACAGGTAATTTAAAGGAAATGGGCCCAAAAGCCTTAAATTTCAGCAGGTCCAAAGGGTTAATGGGCTGAAGCCCATAATTGTTGGCAGTTGTAGGCTTAGACAGGTGGGCCAAAAGGCCAATTTAATTGGGTGTGGGCCAAAAGTCCAAATCTGATTGTTTCTTCTCCCTCTATTATTATTTATATTATATTATTTAATTAACTTTGTTTATTCCATGGTTTAATTTAATTAAATTCTCAAAGATAGTCATTTCACTTTATTTTAATATGCAAATTAAAATATTTATACTTTTTACTTAGCTTTTTTTATTTACTAGTCTTGTCACTTAAATTATGTCCCTTAAGAAATTTCCCTTATTTCTTTTCCCCTTAAGATAATATAATTGAGTAAAATAAATAAATAATTTTTGATTAAAAAAATAATATAAACATACTGAATTTTCTTTTATTTTAGTTTAAATTTTAAAAGATGTTTGAAAGTCATTTTAGTCAAATCGCCGGTCAACCGCGAGTTAGCGGGCATTCCGAGGGCCTAACACCTTCTCGGAATGTACATTGAACTTCGAACCCTTTTCAATTGATTTTTATCTGTTTTTAAATCTGTTGAAAAAATAAATTGTAAGTTTTCTTAATTTCTCAAAATTAAGTGGCGACTCTGTCAATTTGGAAAGTCGATTTTTCTTAAATCATAAGATTAATTGATTTTTCGAAACCTAGTCATTTCTTTCATTTTTATTTGACTTTACAAATATATATATTTTTCGATAAAACAACACTTTGGTCCATGTTCTAGAGAATTCCACATTCTCTAGAACATGCCTCCCAACGGCTAGTCTACAAGAGCCTTCTAGAATCTCCGCACTATTCTAGAACGGCTGCCGTGCCTTCTAGAGAATTCTACGGAATCCTCTAGCCTTCTCCGGGGCTCTAGAGCGTTCTGGCAAACCTCTAGACCCATCTGGCCCGTATCCGGACGTGAAATCAGCTGCCGTTGTGGCGGGACGTCACACTAGGCTAACACATGCATTGACTATTGAGATGTACTTTGTACTAGAAATTCAAAAGTTCAAACCATATAAAAGTACTAATTGTCAAAAGGAATAAAAAAAATGGAATTAAGTGTCGTAATCGAGGATTCAAACTTATAATCTAAAGTAATTTTCGAAGTACTTTCACTCATACATAAAAGTTCTTCTTGTGTTAGGCGATTCAACTAACCTTGTATATTGAGAGGTGATGTGACACATCCGTAGACCAAAATTCTTCTTTCAATTTTCTTAGATTTGTGCTTTTTTTTCTCTTCCTTTTACCCTCCTAATCTCGTTAAAACTCATTAAACTATTTATTTTTATATATATGTGCATAGGAAAAGTTTTGTACCTAAATTCACTATATAATTTTTCGATAAATGAGATTCAATTAAACTCCTTTCATATCATTTAGCTTCACACACCATAGTCTAATCATGCTAGAACCATTGATAGCATTTGTAACTTCTTCTTTCTGATCGATATATAAATAATTAGGCATGAAACTTTCTTCGTGAAAAAGCTCATCCGTCTCATGATGATAAAAGTGAATGGAATAACATACAAAATGATTTCTAGCACAAACGAAAAATGCAGGTTCAAGCGCGTTCATGACATTAAACATTCAAAACAAGATACATATATATAAGTATATGTTAGCATGATGAAACAACTTGGAAACTCAAACTTACAAACTTAGAACTCGAATCATCTCAATATATATGACAAAAACCGCGTCCAAATTCATCCAAATCGCCACTAACATGCACTCCAATCTTATCTAGTCTATCAGAACCTGAACAAACACCTTTGCTAGTGAAATTGGCACAACGATTAGAACCCTTTTGCATGTTACTTCTTGAGTACTTCTTATCATACTGAGACCTTAGTCTTGGTGCACTCATAGACCGCGTTTTTGCCTTAGATGCCTCGGTGTAAGACATGTAATTTGGATGATTATTCGAGTGTTCATCACTCGTGTAGCTTCGTGTACTACCCTTTGTTGGCTTAAATGGTCCTGTCCTCGAACGAGTACATCTCGATGATGATGTTGAGTAACATGTTTCATCATAGCCAAAACAGAATTGCTCTGAATTTGAGCTAAATTCTGTAGAATGAAATAAATTCCTCTGTTTTGCATTGGCATTGCCTATATGGTTTAAAGTATTCCTCTGCATTAATAGGAACAAACTATATGTTAAATAGATATAATAATGTACAAATTTACCTTTCTGCTATACGAAATATCTTAATTTTATCGTCTACTATAAGGTCATTCATACCTTGAGCATAAACATTTGATCATTCTTCATGCTCCTTGCACGAATAATTTGCTCGAATTTATCAGGAGTTGTAGGACCCTATATATCAAGATTCAAAATGAACTGACATGATAAGTCAAATATCATCATCATATGTAAAATGTAAAATGAAACGAAAAGTGAAAGATGATGTGTATACTTACATGATGAATAAATTGAGTAGATTTCGCGCTAAAAGGAGGCGATTTAAAAACCATAGATCGCCCTAAACGAGCTCTAGATTGAGCTCTTATCAACGCTTGCATACGTCTTAGCATATCCGCGGTTTGTTTCCTTACAATGTGTCCTCTTACTAGAGCTTGAAGCTTCACAAGTCCCTTCAATGCGCGTAAAGCTTTCCTTGACTTTAAATTTAAACAGAAAATGGAAAATTAGTACGAGTACGATCAAGTATCATTCGTTTTTTTTTTGTAACCAAATGGTGCAGAGACGAATACAAGAACTAGAGTTAGTAAAAATTTTAAAAAATAAATAAATTGTGATGTTGAACTTACTCATAGTGTGAATGTATAGAAAAATTTCATAGAATTTTAAAGTACACTTAGGACCACAATTTTTTCTAGTCATAGACAATCTGGTCCACACTGGTCCAAAATAGTCTACTTTCCTTTTTCCTGTAAATATTTGACCATGCATGTGCTAACCCCCCACCCCCACCCCCACCCCCACCCACTCTGCCGACCTCACCAACCCATGCATTCCCAAAAAAATGTTTTTAAAAATAGATATAAATTTACATCGATTGATGGTCAATTTGTACGCAACTCAACTGTGTTATCATGTTGATCCCATTAAACATCACTAAGTAACTCAACTGATCAAAACTTAATCAGAGGAGAAAAAAACATCTAGCTAATTTGTTTGTTTTAGTTTTTTTTTTTTTATCGAAATTTGAACCCTGATTTCACAATATCATATGATTCTAGTATAATATAGAGTATATTGTATTCTTTATTCAACGTAATTACGTAAATTTATATCGGAAAAAAATTTAGGATGACTCAATTTCTCAACTAGAGTGTATATTGGGAACCGTTCCCCCCACCCCCCAAAAAAAACCCTTATTAGTACTATCTTTTTGTTTGTTCATTATAAAAAGTGTATATTACCTTAGTGTGAAACTCATGTTATAGGCTTATAGCTATACGCAAATATCATACGTAATATATTTAAGTTTATAAGTTTAGGAAAAAATTATAATTAACCACACACACATAAATATTGCAACATTTTAGGATCACAATTCTTTAAAAATATATATATATATATATCTTGAATTTTCATACTAAGTGAAATTGGTTAATTTTATAAAACATGTTTGTCTCTCACCATCTAACATTTTCTAAAATTGAAACTATATTGATGAACTATAGAAGGATAAACCTTGGGGAAAAAAAAACATGTTTTAATATTTGATTGCCATAAAAAAACAACTTATTTTTTCGGAAAACTCATACTAAACACAATTCAAAACTCTAAAAAAGAAAATTCACGCGAGTAAATACCTTCGCATAAAATGAAACAGAAAGAGAGTATGTATAATATAACTTACCAAATAAGCTCGAAAATGTGATTGTATCACAACGGCAGCCCACTCCTCACCAGTCCGCGTTGTTGTACGGATCACACTACTAGTCGTTAAGCTGGAATGGACCTCACGGATCGCGAGGTCCACTCCAGCACGACTATTCGTGTAGTGTGATTTTTCATGATGTTGAAAATCTTTATCTTTGTAGGATTTAACATCACTCCGTTTCTTCTTATTAGTGGAAGAAATAGAAGAGTCATTTTTCTTGAAGCCAAGAAGTGCTTTGAACCATTTGGATGCTTTGCCCATATTATTTTGTAATAATAATTATGAGATTAGAAAAAAAGAGCATTTGTTTTTGTCAATGAGAAGAGAGAAAGTGGTTGAAAAGAAAAGTGAGTGAGAAATAAAGGAAGTTGTGAGCAAGTCAAATGTAATGTGCTATATATCTTGGAGAAGGAGAAATTGGAGAGGACTTGTCTTCGATGTGGGACTTTTCAATACGAATCTGGACTCATGCTTTTATATGGATCCCGAACATCAAAAAGAGAGAAAAATAGGAGAAAGAATTACGATAAAGTGGAAAATCAAACACCCATTATTAAAATGAAAGTATTTCAAATAGCCAAAGTAATTCAACTAAAAAATTCTTCCAATCACCAAGTCCTTTTATTTTCCCTATTAAGATCTTATTTTCGGATTAAATATGAATTCTTGCATTAAAATTTTATTTTAGGGTCTAAGGTATTATTATCTAATAACGATAACTTAACATCTAACATTCAAACTTAAATACTTCTATTTACGAACCCAAATTCACTCATTTTTTAATTTTTTTAATTTTTTACTCGATATCAGAAATTTTTATTTAAATTCGAATCGCGCACTTTAGAGATCGAGCATGCCAATAGATTTTTATATTCTCTTCATTATCAATGGCTCATAAAAATATATTACTTTTGACAAAAGTTGCATTAAAAAGTCTCTCCTTTTTATTTTAACAAAAAAAAAAAAAACTGAGTAATAAATCTGTTCAGATTACAAGTTTTGTCTGTAATATGGACATATTGAAATAAAATAATTGAAGATTCTATATATTAGTGAGTCACGCTTTTATAAAAAATATATATTTTAATGTAAACACTTTTTGTTGTTTTATATTTATTTGTCACTTGTTATTTCTATGTATTTATTTATTATTAGCTAGACATCAACAATGAATCTAAAATGCAAATTCAACTTCTTCTTTTTTCATCTTTTTCTTCTAATATATAATAATATGGAATTTCCACCCTTCCAATTTATTTGTATTATTTTCTTATTAACTAATCCGTTGCAAAAAAAAAAAAAAAATTACAAAATATTTTATGTTTGAAAATAATTAAATTTAAACTTTTTATTTTATTTTATTTTATTTAAATAAAAATCTTTGTATATCCTTAATGTTATGACAAATTTAAGATGATAGATTTCAAAATCTTACAACTGCACAAATATAACAACAACAATTTCTTTTATTAGAAAATAAGAAAATAAGAAGTAAAATAGAAACCTATTAATCTAAATTAAAGTTTCCAAATAGAAAATAAGAAGTAAATTTTTTAAAAAAAAACATCAAAAACGTTTACATCAAAGTGGACAAAAAGAAAATAATATAATCAGACCAAAATAGAAATATGTTATTCCTATTGTCGAATAGATAAATAATAATGTGAATAAATTGATGATTAGATTTACTTGACACGTAAAAATTATTTTAATTTTTAACAAAAATTAGGAAAATAACAGATAAAATTGTATAGTCTATGACTTCATTTTCTTGGTGTTTGATATAATTTTATAGAGTTCGGAGCATTAAAGGTATAAAATATTAACAAAAATTTCAAAAAGGTATATAAAATTTTATATTAACCAAAAACGTAAAGTCGCTGTAACAACAGCGTTTTCCTCCATCGGAAAAAGCAAAATCGCTGCTACTGCAGCGATTTTGCAAAATGTGATTTATTTTAAAAAAAAAAAAAGATTTCAACAAAACCGCTGCCTAGGCAGCGATTTTCTTGAATTTTATTTTATTTTATTTTTTCTAAAATAAAATCAATTTTTTTAAAAATAAAATGAAATGAAATCGCTGCCAAGGCAGCAATTTTCATAAAAAAAATATACTTTTATTTTTCTGAAATTTTGGAGCGTTTCAATAAAAAAATTTAAGAATTTTTTTTTTATGGAAATTGCTGCCAAGGACAGCGATTTACTTTTTTTAAAAAAAATTTTTTTATGAAAATCGCTGCCTATGCAGCGATTTTATTTTTAAAAAAATAATAATAATCTTTTTCAAGAAAATCGCTGCCTAGGCAGCGATTTTGTTGAATTTTTTTTTTTTAAAAAAATAATCACATTTTTCAAAATCGCTGCAGTAGCAGCGATTTTGCTTTTTCTGGCGGAGGAAATCGCTGTTCTTCCAGCGATTTTGCCGTTTTGGTTAATATAAAATTTTATATACCATTTTGGAATTTTTGTTAATATTTTATACCCTTTAGGCTCCGGACTCTAATTTTATATCTCAAACTCAGCTACCGACACCATATCGTCTCCAGTCTCGGGATGCGATCCTTTTCCGAACTCTAATTCTTATTCTATCGCAAAGAATCGTTCACATAATATATGAGTACACATTTTTTTGTACTTATTTTCTCATGAATCACGTAAGTTTCTTATCGACTTGACCCATTGTTCCCTGAGATAATAATATTTTTTATACTAAAATAACATTTATTTTAAACGGAGAAAGCAGTATATCCAAATATTAAACATAATACTGATATTTCAAAGAGAGAGAAATGTTAAAGATTTGTTCAATATTTCTTAATTGTCTTATTAGATATTTGTTGACTTTTGTTTGATCCAAATCTTATTATTTTCCATACTAATTAATAAACACCGACCAATCATGCCATTTATATATGAAAAAAATAAAGATTAATTCATATATATCGCCAGTATTATTATTTAAAAATAAAAAAAAAACTTGTACAAGGTATATATAAGGGAATTTTAAAAAAAAATTATAATCTCAAAAATAAAATAATTATCTATTACAATATATAATACTAATTTTGATAAAATTAATCAAATGATATAAAATTTATCAACGTTATATATAACTTAAACTCATATATATAACAACGGTCATAGCCAGTCAACAAAAATGGCTTTATAAAGTTGATAGTCTCTTGTGTTCCCTTTTCTATTAACAAATCTTCTGCATGAATTTCACAATCAAGAATGTTTTTGCTGACCTAATTTATGATCAAGAAGTGTGGGTGGGTGGGAGCGGTAAGGGGTTGGAGTTGAAGAGTCTATATTAATATTCGATTTATACGGTATTCAAAATTTACTGATCAGATTAATTAAAATTAAAAAATATCTTTCAAATAACATTAGATTCATGTTGGATGTTTGCTCATATATTAATCTAAGTTTATGATCAAACTTAAATTATCATCTAACATTTGAAGTCATTTACAAAATTTTAGACTATACTTTAAAAAAAATTCATAAAATTTTGATCTACAAGGTCCAAAAATCGAAAAAGAAATAAAAAAATAATCATTTACTAAATCACTATCTTAACATGAGTTTGTTTCGCCAAGGTAAAATATTCCCCTACCAAAAGATTCTCAATTAGTATGCCTCAAGAAATTATATAAAATTTATTTTGATTTGTTACTTAAAATTTATTATTTCATATCGCAAAACCAATCATTAGGTAATATAATAAAAAATTCATTTTATGTAACCCTACCTTTTTATTTTTGTAGATTTATCTTCCAAATTGTTGATATCTGATAATATGTAACAACGGAGAATGATACGATCTCTCTAAATGTCGTATTCACTAAAATAATACAACACAATACATTACATTATAAAACTATACTTAACAACCTCCCAAACAAAAGTCTAACGAGAATCTGAATATAAAAAAGTAAACACATAAAGAAGTCAAGAGAATTCTATACATACGTAAAAAAATAATAAGTATTTTTTTTTCTTCAAAAAAGTTCACCTATCTACACAATGTAATTTTCCAACTAAACTTGCCTACTCACTATATATTTTCTAACAAAACTAGGGATTCCAAACATATATGCTTTTCTAACATCCATTACCCTTTAACTTTAAACAAGAAAAAAATTGTCAAAGAAAAAGAAACAAAGTTGTGATGCCTCATGTATTGGTAATTCACTTACACTAGTGAACTGTTAAGTTGTTATCTGGAAAAAAAAAACTGTCGATTTCGTGTTTGATATTATGTCCCTATGTTCTTCCTAGCTGCCGTTGATCCTGTAAACGAGAGAATTATGTCTGTCGTCCTTTGGATTATGTCTTGGAACGATGGACGGACTGCTGGATTGCTGTTTGTATTAAGAGAAGAAAACAAGGTTTAGTTCGAGCTCATATTGTATACATCGATGAGAACATGGAATGAAATAAACGAGAGAGAAAAGAGCACCTTTGCCAACAATCGAGGATTATTGTAGATACTCGAGTATCAAGATGTTCCGGAATTTCCAATCTACGATCCATAAATCCGACAACTCCTACAACCTTTAAGGAGAAAAGTTCAATGGTTCAACGTAAGAACAACCATCATATCCAATGTAATCTGTAATCCCACAAGTGGGATCTACGGAAGGTAGTGTGTTCGCAGATCTTAACCCCTACCATGGGAGGTACTAGGTAGAGAGGTTGTTTCTAATAGACCCTCGGCTCAAGTAAAAATATTACAAAGCAGTTCAAAATTGTTTTAGTGAGACAACTTGCAGTAAGCACTAGCATTTCTCATACTTGAAAACAACTGAGAGGTAAGAAGAGAGTTACCTGTAAAGAATTAAGGTTGTTCCATGGAATAGATTCAGTCATTAATTCCCATAAGATCACGCCAAAACTGAAGACATCGGATCTGTCGCGATAATAGAATAAATCCATCAGAAAGACATTGTGATTCAACAACCACGACTACGTCCGAATCCCAAACGAGTTGGGATTGGCTTATATGAATTCTCTCACTGCTTCAGTTAAGCTCAACTCATGCCATCAACATATATATATATATATATATATATATATATATATGTTCAGACAGAAAAAAGGAGGAAAAAAATATTTGCATACTATGCAACATTTGGTACCAACAAACACTATTACTCGAAGGGAAGGGATATAAGGGTTCCCGCAGTTTTATTTTTGTATCTACCTACATTGAACATGTTCTTTAGGACAAAGGCACGAAGGGGAAAGAACTCAAGCTCAACAAGCAATTGAGCATCAGCCAATTACCTAGTCATTTCGGCAAATTAACAGATGCAAAATATTTAATCTTCTCATGAAGCTTGCAAGCAAGGCTTTGGAAACTTACTTTTCTGTTGAAGGTTCATTTCGAAGTACTTCAGGAGCCATCCACTGAGGCTGCAATAATCAAGAAACCGAAAACAGACCGGTATCAGCATAAGCTATATCTGATGTGACAATAACAAAGAGGGGGGGGGGAGGAAAGAGGAAGCTAAGATGTTTACCGTCCCTCGACCAGATTTTGTTGTTAAATAGGTTGAATCTTTAAATCTTGATAGGCCAAAATCTCCTACCTGGAATAAATTATGTCAGTGTACTTATCTATTGAAGGGCTTTACTGAGAATAAGTTGTTGAAGCATTAGTTCAGCAATCAGTACCTTGACGGTCCAACTTTTATCGACAAGCAGGTTTGATGATTTAAGGTCTCTATGTACAATAGGTGGGTTCCGGCGATGCAAATAATTCATACCTCTTGCCTAGAGTCAATTAAATGAGTGTGAATAACACCATATGATTTTACTAGAATAAATGTCACACTGAAAACACATTAAAGATGGAAATTGATGAGTCCAAGCAGAAACCACACCACATCGAGGGCCATCCTAAGACGCCGTCTGAAGTCTAATAAATGATTATTTCCGTGGAGTGTTTTGAAAAGACTTCCCCTGAAATACATGATGAGAATGTTATCAATTCTATCTGTCCAACTTGACAGAGTGGAAAATCATCTGCCAATTGCCAGTCCAGTTCATCGACAAACTTCTCCACGGCATTCTCCCACGGGGGCGTGAGACTCAGTTCAATACCTGGGTAAAAGCTCTGTGATGATGGCAGATTTTTCTTGAGAATACACAGCTCCCATGAATAGCAACACATTAGGATGCCTGAGTCTTTTCATTATTTCAACCTGAAATTACGGTAGAGTAAATTAGAAGTTTTTGTTCTATCAAGGTAGTATCCAAGTAGCAGCTGCTATTATCACATACTTCCTTTTTGTAGTCGAGCAATGTTTCCTCACTGCATTGATTCCCAAAGTAAACCTTAACAGCAACATCCTAAGAAAACATTGAGAGAACTAATAATCAATATACCTCCATCATGAAATACTATTTCAGTAACCTTTAGAACAAAACCAAAAACGTGAAAACGCGAGAAGTACCGATGCATTCCAGATTCCATGATACACAACACCATATGAACCTAAAGAAAAGACATTGAGGTCAGTGATAATTTCAAAAACTTAAATGTTTTCTGTACTTGATAAATTATAAAAGGCCCAGCATTATATGATGATAATGTTTCCTAGGCAACCATTGTATCAAAATGCAGGTAAAAGTTTCTTCCTTCCAGCACAGATGTTATGCTTAAAACATACAATGAGTGGATACATGTATGAACAATCAATGAAGGAACTACTCGAAAAAATATGTCCACTGGTTCATTAGCTCAAAAGAGCAAAGTGTATGTAAACAATGGCGAGATTACTCTGTTTACCTCGTCCAATTTCCTCCTTTAGTCTTATGTCTTCCCATAAAATTGCACAATCTACTATCAAACTCGACTCATTCTCAACTTTAAATGATGAATTTCCATGGCTATCTGTGCTCCCACCTGACTTAGGTGATTGCTGGAGTTCATCACTCATACGTGATCCTGGAATCTGTTCAGGAATTTCAAGTGCCTCGGGAAATTTATCGGAGTTCCTTGAGGAGGACCCTCCAGGACCGTCATGCTCAGTTGTAGGGGCACACGTTCTTCCTGGATGACAAGTTCCTTTCTGGTTTTTCTGGAGGTGATGATGTGCATCAACAAAGTGACAATATTTTCCTGTAGAATCGGATGCCGTTGGTGAATGTGGTTCAGCTACATTCTCACCAACAGGAGTATTGTCATCCCCGTTCTGTTGACCCTTCTCTTTATTAATGTGCCCAAATCCTGCAATATTCAGCTTTGACATAACCTTTGCCGCCTACAATTACAAACAAGTTATTAGAAATAACATCCAGCATTAGTCATATAATACATAATTATCAAAAACATTAATTGGGAGCTTGGTTCTTCTATTTCTTCGGCACAAAATACCTACATTTTCTGTTTTAACTTTTAATTTTTTCCCAGTTTAACTTAGTTTAAGAGAACCCCGGGACCCAACAGCGTTTACTTTCCGTTCCCCACCACAAAAATCTCTTATCGTTTTGCTACTTAGATTCATCCCATCTCTGGAAGGCAAATCACTTTTAAATAGAGGAAAACCCCTTTGTCATTTCCCTCCCCCTCCCCTTCCCTCCCCCCTCCCATGACACACACTGCACTACCACCACTTCTGTTGTTTGATCAGTTAGTACTCCTCTTAATAAGCTGCAAAGTGCACAGAGAATTACTCAACTTGTCACAAATGTTTGATGACTGCTTCTTGAATTTCATCTAGATCCTTCCATGACTACTAAAATTCATCTTATCAAATATGTTACTTAGCACAAATAAGTTAACAAGATCTTGAAGGTAAATTGCCAGCAAATCTTTTCAAATAAATTAAATAAAGCGAAGAAGCAAGAGAGGGACATCATATAGAACCATACTCCAGACATGTAAAGTAGCAGGAAATTACAAATTTGGAAGGCTGAGTGATGTCAAATGTAGATTCATCCTTCTCAGAGCTCTCTGTGTTAGCTCTATTCTTCCCACCGAGCAAATTGAAACTCAGCCGTGTCGCCTGAAACATTAATTCTTTCCTCATAAAACACCATTTTAGTCAATAAGAAGCAAGAAAACAAACTACCTTCACACTTACTGGTGCTCTAGGTGGCTTCAGTGGTCTTCCTTCTTTAGTGTCTAAATCAGTCTCATCCCTAGAGCTCACTTCTGCAGATGCATCTTCTCCACGCTTCAGTGAGAAAACTTTCGAGGCCTGAATAATCAGGAAAAACCAAGGGATAATTATTCAGAATGTGACGAAAATGTTTATGAACCATAATGACAACACGATAATAATCACCAGATTTGAAACAGAGGATGCAATTTGTGGTCGTTGATTCCATTGAATCCTTTTGAAATTTATTCCCCGAGCACCAGGTTCACCATTGTCCTCATGGGAACTTGTGTCGTTTGTGTTTGTATCAGTGAATGAAGCTACATCATTTGAAACAGTGATAATACCAAAAAGCTCTCCATTCTCGTACAATGGGCTCTTCGTCAACATTGCCATAAATATCTGACCATACCTCTTCTTACAAGGAAACAGACCGGACCATGATTGTCCACAGCGCAATCTTTCCCTGGCAATCCTTACCAGTTGATGATACTCTTCACATATAAGGAACTCAGTGGTCATCTGTCCAAGTACTTCATGTTCCTTATAACCATAAAGTCTTTCAGCAGATCGATTCCTGCAATAGAAAAGCTTCTTTGTGTATCATGCAACTCACAACAGACAAGAACACCTAGCCAGCTAGAGTTTTCCTTCTTTCTTTTTCTGTTTTTGACATGCCCTTAAATCGTAGGAGTTTTTTTTTTTTCTAGCAGGAAACAAATGTTTTCCTCTATTATTTTTCAAAAGAATCAATGAGCAGGTAATTGCATTTTCTGTAATGTTGGATGCAAGACAATCTATACACCTACATATCTAAACAAGATAGGCAAGGCGATTTACATCAAACCTATGGAAAAATATTTGCATAAACCAAAAGTGTCTTTCACTCTCTGCCTATCCATCCCTCTCAGCATACTTCCTACCCTTTAGAGTCCCCCTTTAAGGAATTGGGCAATTCCTCTGTGACAATGTCAGTGGTGGAATCACATGTATTCATCGGAAAATTTCACTGTAAAGTTAGGAAAGAAAATCTTTGTACAACATATATATTGACTCCCTTTGACTTCTTCGTAAGTTCGCTTATTTATATTTTCACACCCCTGTATAAAAATCCAGACTCCCCCAATGGACAAAGTGAGTTAAACCAAAGTGCATAATTTGAACTTTAAGGACTATAAGAAAATGTTAGCAGAGATCTCTTTGATTTAATTCCTATTTGTAATCTCTGACTGGAGTCAATAAATCAGTTAACTATACCTCAGGCCAAACCAGTTTGGGATTGGTGAAACGAGTCTTCCATATATCCGATCCTAGAGCTCATTCCTTTGCAATATTAGACTATCATTTTAAGCTTATCTTTTAAAGCAAATTAGTATTTTCTAGATCTCACAATTATATCTTCCTGAACCTCATGTAAGTGCAACAACAAGAAGCTAACGCTTAATTTGATCCACTCTTTAGCTGAGTCAGTAAATGAAAAGATTGCAACAGCAACAACTACACCTTAATCTCCAAAAAAGTTGGGACCGGCTGCATGAATCCTCACCGTCTGTATCACTCCACTTGATCTCATCTCAAGTCAATATTATAAAATTAAAAATAAAAGTAGTAGTTTCATTATGCGTTGAGTATAAAAAGTTGATCCATGCCACAATGTTAAATCATGAAGGTTATTTTAGCAGCTATAAAATCATTGCAGAATGTAAGTCTTCGAACAATTAGAATAGGAAAATGTTCTTTCCAGACACTGGGCAGCACAAAGGAAAGCACAAACCATCCTTCAATTCAGGACCTATCACTGGACAACATATAAGAAGGAACATCATAGAAGACAATAAAAAAAGAAGATATCAATATAATTTGATATCAGCCTTAACGGAAGAGATATTCAGAAGATAAGTATGTCAACAAATCAAGGAAATTACAGCAGCAAATGATTCCTTGAATCACACCTGGAAACAAATCAAGGAAAACAACGGTAGCAATGATTTCTTGAATCACGCCTAGAAAAGATTTTCAAACGGCTGGAAGATTTCAAAGTCACTAAGGACTTTGCCTAACTCTTGGAAACAGGATTCACTTTTCCTTTTCCAAGGATCAAATCTTTTGGGTCGCGTGCATTATTCATCAGTCCATCAACACCTATGTACAGACTGAAGAATGGTTGAAGAAAACATACAAGACGACTAAACCTTCTACTATCTCCATTCTACTTTTAGCAAGCATTGTTGTTGTGAATGAATTACTGTGTAATAAAAAAAAGAGAAGAGAGAAAATTAGAATGGTGACCCATTGTAACAAAAGATTGAAAAGAGCTTAAAAGAAAGAGAACTGAGTGTAGATTTAGGATGTAAATTTGTACAACTTCAACAACTCAAAATCTAGACGAGAACGGGGAACTAGACTAATATCCATTCTAGATCCCAAGCAGTATAAAAACATCTGGTGTTAAACTTCCTTTCTGCATTTTACTTAGCCCTCAATCTTGAACTAGTTGAGATCAGTTATACTGAAAATCCTCCAAATCTACTCCTTACATTGAAAATATACAAAAATCAACAATGTTTTTAAAGTAAATCTAGCTCAAGTCAACTTCAATTTACCAAGCAAAAGCTAATAGTACCAACAATCCCAACTAAAATCAAACATCGACCATTAGAAATTTATCTTCAAATATCTATTTGCCCATGATATTTGATCAAATTCTGAAAATTCAACATTCAAATATTTACAAGTTCGGATTTTTAAGGCTTCAACTCACAAAACTTCAAAATAGTAAAATGCACATCCAAATTCCAAAAACTAATTTCAAATTCCAAAAACTCACAACTTCAAAAACTAAAATCTTCATGTTTCAAGTTTCAACTTCAAAATCAACGAAAAAGGAGCTGAAAATATACAAAAATCAACATAAGAACCAACTTTTCAAAGTAAATCAAGCTCAAGTCAACTTCATTTTACTCAATCAAAAACTCAAAATATCAACAACCCCCACCTCAAATCAAACATCACTCAATATAAACAAAGTAATTTCATTATCAAATTTGAACTTAAAACAAGTTTCAATTTCACTTACCAATATATAATCTCCCCTGTACTAGCTCTACTTACATGAACAGCATGACCCATATGATTCAAAACATTCCTATACGGACTTCCAGTAGAAAAAACCCCAGGAACACGAAACCCCATTTCACCTGAATCCATTAATTTCTCATCTGAATCATCAATCTTTTTTTCTTGCAATAAAACATTGAACTGTTCTTGAAGCTTCCTATGACTCGATTCAAGTGAGTAAAATCGTTTAGACAACCCTGGGTTTGTCTCGTCGTCGCCGGCTCCACCGTACATGGCTGCCGGAGGCGGTGACTGCGGCGGCGGCGGTGTAAAATGATGGAGGTGGACATATTTTTTTTTTAATTTTGGTATTTGAATATCAATTCTTGATTTAAAAATTGGTTTTTTGGGTGGGGCAAGTGGGTGTCTGCCACGTGTCCATTGCCGGCCAAATGAAGCTATCAGGTGTCAACTAGTGGACGGTGGGTTTTGTTTAATTCAAAGAAATTTTTTGATTGGTGAAAAGAAGAAAATGATAAATTAATCGAGTAATTCTACGCGAATATTGCAATAACGAAATAACATAGTCGGTGAAATTTTATACGTCAAGTTAGGGGAAGATAATGTGTATGTAGTCTTATGTTACGTTATGTAGGTGACAGGTTGTGTCTGATAGACCTTTGGCGTATCAAAATAAATACAGGAGAAATCTAGTGATTAAAGCTTGTTTGGATGGTTGTTAGTTGTTACCTATTACTATATTGTATTATATCGTTGATTTATAAATGAGTACAGTATTTATTGTGATTGTTATTTGAAGTTTTATTAGTATATCGTATTTTTAAGTTCATGTTTAGATAACGATGGAAAATTTCTTTGTTAAGTTCTGTTTAGGTAATGATGGAAAATCTCTTCCTTCCCCGTCTTTTTTCTTCTCTCGTTTTGTGTTTATTTATCATTTAGTGATCATATTTTATCTTTCATACTACTTTTTGCGTTTTAAATTAAAAGAATGAAATATTTTTCTTTTAGTATGTTTCGAAAAGAATGATTTATTTTCTTTTTTTATAATATTTTAATTTTAATTTTTTACGTGACATTTAATGCCACAAAAGAAAAGACATCTTAATACATTTGATATAACTTTAGTTTAAAACTAAAAAATTAAAAAAATTCATTTATTCTCTTAAATGTCATGAAGTATTAGTTTCATACTTTCATTGTATCCCACTTTTCTTATAGATATTCTTCAAATTTTTGATGTATGACATCATATAATACGATAGATGTATAATTAAACAACGTAAACCATCCAAAAGGAGTTAATATAGTAGTTTTGATTTATTAAACATAAACTCATCATTATTTTGATTATAAATTATAATTAAAGATCAATAGAGTGGTTCAACAAATTATTAAATATAAACTTATTAATTTTATTATAATTGATATTCATCCAAGTATAAAATATCATTTAAATAACCTAATTTTATCGACTCTTAATTTTAAAATGGGGGTTTTGGTTTATTTTTAGGTGTGTGCCACGTGGTTGTTGACGGAAAACTAGCAGAAGTCAACTGGTATACGTGGCAGGTATTTATATGATATTATGATAATAATTTGTATTACTCCTTTCCTTCCAATTTATATGACACAATAAATTTTAAAAATCAATCTAATTTTTGTTTTTAAAAAAAATTATAATTAAAGTTTTATTTGTTACGTATATTTTTAAGTAATGTATGTTATTTTTCTATTCTAATTTATGTGGTATTCATAAAATTTAAAATGTGTAATTATAAAAATATTAATTGATTTGTTTGTCTAAAAAGAGAAAAGATACAATTATAAAACACGAACATACAAAAGTCTTTAAAGAGCAAAAGCTAATCAAATGCCAAAAATATTCTTGTCATATAATCAGGCATGTTAACGAACTATAGGATCTAGAATGAGATCTAGTTCTTGAATAATTTGTACCCATTGTAAACATGTATGTTTTTACCCTCCTTAAGTGTTTATAACTTGTTAGCGTTGAATATTTATTTCAAGCCCAAAGTTGATTTTTGAATATTCCGTTTCATTTTTAGTAGATTTTAATTGAAAAAGTTGAAAACCACAAAATAGTTGTATTTTCAACTTTGAGAAAAAATAGAAAAATTATTTTAAAAAAATATTCTTTGATTTTTTTTTTTTTATATTTAAAATTTATTTAGTATTTTATATTGTTGGTTACTTTTAAGAAAAAATATATTGACAATAACATGTTATCTCATGGTAAATTTATCTCAATCTATGTCAAAAACATATCTCAATTAATTAAGAAGGATGATTATATTTTTTTTTTCTTTACAAGAATTTTCAATCATGTCCCAATTCGTATGGATATTTTGATAAGAATAGACCTAAAAATAAATACCACACTGAATCTAGACCTAATAGATTATATATATATATATTTAGTTTCTAATTTTTCTTCCCTTATATATATATATATATTTATTTATTTTTTATTTATTTTTTTTTTAACTATGGACTCTGTCCATTCATATGAATCTATTATTACTGTTCATCTCTTTCTCTTAGCTTTTGTTCTTAAAAGTAATCTTCTTTAACCACACCCCGGATTTGGTCATTCATAGTTCATTTAAGAACATTCAAACTGACCTATCAATGTCCTAGGAATTTACAGGTTAATCCATCGATACCTTTAAGAGGCTAAGAGACTAACCATATACTAAGTAACATAGATTCATGATAACATTCATAAATTCATATACAAATATTTAACATATGTAATTAATAATTAAAACACACATAATTTACATATATGGGAAGTTTTACTAGAAACATAAATATGAAAACTTACATTATTAAAACAGAGTGAAGTTTCCCTTTCGGGAAACCCGAACGACTTCCAAAAGAACTTTACAAAAGTTGTAAAACAAACTTAAAACAAAGAACTGAAAATATATATATATATATATATTTTAATAAGTATGAAGAGGAAGGATCTTTTTGGAAAGCTTTGGGATTTGCTGGTTGTTGATTTTTTCGCTCTACCTTCTTCTTCTAGTAATGTCTTCTTTATATACAAGATTATGGACTTCAAACTCCGGACTTGAAAATGAAAAAGAATCTTATCTTTTCCGTCGGGTGCTCATTGGGCCCCATCGCACGTGAAATGATGCCTTGTTTTGCATTATTAGCTGTCCTTTGTCTGATATTATCACTTTATTGTCTATCTTTATACAAAAAGTCTAACACTTATCTTTATCTTTTACTTAGTGCATAATAAAATAAAGACGCGTCCCAACAGTTTTTCCACACATGTGTGGTAGTGAGTAAAGTGGGACTCACATTGTTGACTAAAGAGGCATTCCTCTTTAAAAGTAAGAAACTATTACACAATATATATATATATATATATATTTTGTATATATATATATATATATATATATATATATATATATATATATATATATATATATATATATATATATATATATATATATATATATATATATATATATATATATATATATATATATATTTTATGTGTCTAGGTTGTGTAAAGCAATTGAATCAAAACTCATACCCGAGTCATCATCGTTTGGGTCTTGAGCAAATTGTAGAGAGTCTGAAAAACCATCTGAAGTATTTGGACTTGAAACTGAATTTTGTCTTGGGCTTTGTATTGGGCTAGGATTTATATGTTTGTCTTTTTCTTGTTGTGCTTTAAATAATTTTTCTACAGTTTGGGCTATTATGGATTCTAAGTCTTTATTTTTTTGGACTTTTTTAGTTTTTTGTCTAAGAGGCTGATTAAAAGAAAGGGGTAAACGTCTTCTTGAGGATGTTCCTTCTTCGTTTTCACTTTTTGGCAAAGTGACAGCCATTAACGGATTTGATAAGTCTTTACCGGCTACCGTTTGAACCGGACTAGCTGTATCTTTATCCGATATAGTGGATTTATTTACATTCAGAGGGGAATGTACACCCGTCTCATCCATTTTTAGTGGGGATGGAGAACCCTGTATATTGATCTGATTATCTTTAATCTTCAAATCATTCTCCATCTTTGTAATCTTGTCTTTCAGCTGGAGATTTTCTTGTGCTAATAATTCATTCTTATAATTTAGTCTTTTAAAAGCTTCGGTCATAGAAGAACAATGATCGCAAAATATAATTTTATCTGTGTCTTTCTGAATATGATATTGAGGGATTTTGTCTGGATTTTGTTTAAGAGAGGGAGAGATATAGTAGTTTGGACCTAATACTCCCCTAGCATAGTCTAGTGCTTCAGTAAAATCATTAAAACCTTTAAAAAGAGGTTTAGAAAATCCTTTTATAGAATCTAAAACTTCTATCCAAGTCTGAAAAATTCCATTTATTCTACCATGAATAACAACATAATATTTAATTTATTTTCTTTATTTTTACTATTAAAGTAGAATCCTAAGGCATTTAAAACTGCAATTATATATTTAGTGTCTTTCTTATTATGGCTATCCATATATTATCTATTAAACATTTCTGTTGTTTATCTATCTGGTATATAGGTATACTTCTAAAAGTTAAATTAGATGATTCGTATGCTATTAAATTATGTTGTCCAAATTGTAGTCTTTCAATTCTATTATCATCTATTTTACTTAACGGTCTGAAATTTAAATTAGATAATACTGTCTGTTTGTATAAGTCTGAATAATCTGGGGTTGGAGGTTGAACTCCTTTGCCCTTGTCTTGAAAGGATTGTCTCATTCTGTAAAATTTAAAATTTAAACTTTAATCAATAATCTACTTAATTGATCCGCAATACTATTATCATTTTCTTTAATATGCTCAAAAGTTATAGCATTATAAATTGATATATTATCTAAAAAATTTAACCATCTTCTTCTACTACTAGTTTTATCATTAATTTTCTGGTGAAATTTTACTATAGCTTCACAATCTGTTCTTATTAATATTTCTGGTTTATTTAAAATATAAATTCTAAAACTATTTAATCCGTATATTATAGCTAAAATTTCAACATCTATGCTAGCTTTATTACCTTTTTCTTTGAATTTTCCACTTTGATAAGCACATATTTTTTCTTCTTTTTTAGAACTATATTTATGTGGTTTTGATTTTAATACTGCACCCCATCCGTCAAAACTTCCATCTGTCTCTATTATTAAATAATCTGATTCTAATGGCATATTAAGATCAGGAATATTTTTTATTTTTTCTTTTATTTGTTGTATTAATTTTATGTCTTCTATATTGAAATTTCTTTGCCCTTTAGAGCCTGTTTTAGAATATGATGGTCCTGCTATTTTACCTAAATCTTTAATAAATGGTCTTGCATAATTAATTATTCCTAAAAATTTTTGTAATTCTTTTAAAGTATTTAATTTATCTGGCATATCTAAAGCTTTTTTAGCTATATGAGGTTGTAGCTTAACTTTTCCTTCTCCTAAAATAATTCCTAAAAAATTTATATGAGTTTTACATAATTCTATTTTCTTTTTACTAATTATTATTCCATTATTAACAAATAACCTAAAAACTGTTTGTAAATGTCCTAAGTGTTCTTTTATATCTTTACTAAATACTAAAATATCATCTACATATACTAAAACAAATCTTTTATATTCTCCAAATATTTGATCCATTTTTCTTTGGAAAATTGGAGGTGCTGTTTTTAATCCAAATGGTATAACTAACCATTCAAAATGTCCTTTAGGACAAGTAAAAGCTGTCCATTCTATACTAGCTGGATGCATTTTTATCTGCCAATAGCCTGACTTACAATCAAATTTACTAAATATTGTTTTACCTTGAATTCTATTTATTAACTCTGTTTTATCTGGTAATTTATATCCATCTGTTCTAGTATTATCATTTAATCTTTTATAATTTATAACCATTCTAGCTTTTCCTCTAACTATTTCACTATGATTTCTTACCATAAATGCTGCTGATCTATGTTTTGAAGTAGACCTTCTTATTACTCCTAATTCTAATAGTTCTTTAATTTGTATTCTAAAATCTTCTAAATCTTGATTTGTAGCTTCTATTGAAGCTGTTTTTATTATATATTCTGGGTTTATTATATCTAACTTACATACTATTTGATTATTTTCCCAATGTTTTAAGGGTTTTTCTCCTATTATTTCTATTTGATCTAAAATTTTTACTATATTATCTAAATCTTGTTGATTTCTTATTTGTCCTATTGTTTTAATTCCTGTCTTAAAATTATATAATTCTGTTTCCATTTCTATTAAAACATAGTTTTTATTAACTATATCTTCTTCATCTGATTCAAGTATTTCTTCATATAATATATTACATCCTGTTTTTGTACATTGTATATTATTTTCACAATTCTCACAACATTTTTCTTTATGTCTTATTTGAGTATTAATTTTATTAGTTAATACTGAAGTATAAGTAATGTTTTTCATGAGAAGTATTCCATCATTTGTTATTAAAGTTCCTCCTTTATTATATAGTATGAAATCCAGTCCTAAAACAAAATCTACTCTTATATCTAAATCTCTTACCCATATTTTGTCCATTTTATAGGTAGGTTTATAAAATTCTGAACAAGTATTTAAAAAACTAACTTGTGCTTTATCTATGTAATATTTATATATATTATGTGTTCCGTCCATTTGCATGGCTGCAAGTGGTTTTTCTAAAGTCTTTATTAATTCTAGTGGTACCATTTTCTTATTTAAAATACTTTTTGTACATCCTGAGTCTATTAATGCTAAAGTTTCTAGTTCATATTTTCCTATTTGAAGTCTTGCTAATACTTTAACTGTATTTATGTTTTTGTCTTGATTAAATATTAGAGTATTAGATTCTTCATTCATTAATTCCTGATTTTCTAATGATAGTTCTTGTTCAATATTTTTTCCTTTTTCTAATCTTAATATTCTTTCTTCTAATTCTTTAACTTTTGCCTCTAATACTGATACTTTTAAATTTATTAAAGGTTCATTTATATTTATTTCTCTCCGTTTTTGAGTTATTATTCCTAACTGTGTTTCTATGCAACTTATACATCCTTCTAAAAAACATTTGTTACATTTAGCTCTTTTATATTTACTTGGATACCATTTACACCAATTACAGGGGTTACTATCTAGCCCTGTGTCTTTTTCAAAATTATGTTCACATTCTATTATATTCATAAAATTAATTTGTAAATCATCTATATTTAGATTTTCTATTCCTATTTCATTAATTAATTCTTCTCCTTCTGAATTAGAAGAGTCTTCTTCTTTATTAGTTTCTTCTATATCAATACTTACTATAGAGTAAATACTTTCATTATCTGACATATATTCATCTACATTTAATAATGCTTCGTTAAATTCTTCTACTAATTGAGCATTTCTAGTTTTTGCATTATATCTTTTGGGACAAGTATTTGCTAAGTGTTCTATACTTCCACATGTAAAATATTCTAACTTGTTTTTATAATTTCGATCTGTTCTATATTTTCTAACATGTCTATCCCTATTTAAATATGGTTTTCTAGCTGAGGATTTCCTAAGAAAATATCCTTTTTTATTATCTCTCCTATTATATTGTGGATTGTATTTTTTATATCTTTTCTTTTTATATTGATTTTTATCATAATTTTGAGTTGTATATATTATATCTTTACAGAAATTCATTTCATTCTGTTTTAATTGTTTTTGTATTTGTAAATTAGTACATTTTTCTTGTAATATTTCCATTATATGTTGTATTCTATGTCCTATAGACCATTTTGCTTGAGGATTTTGGGCTACTCCATCTCTTTTGGTCCATCTATCTTCTATTTCTCTTCCTAAAGCTCCAGGTAATTTATTAAATAATTTTTTACCTAAATCTTGATCAAATGCATTTTCACTAATTGTACAATAATAGAAATAATCATTTAAAAATTTCTTTATATAATACCAATTACTTATACTTAATTGTTCGAGTTTTATTACTGCATTTCTTTGTAAAGCTACTAATCCACTATTTGGATCTTCTCCAGTTATTAATGTATGTATTTTATTTGTAAAATTATATGGGTTAGGTCCTAATGATACTAAATACTGAAATTCTGATGGGAATTCTACTTTATAAGCTTCCCATAGAGCTTTAGTTGATTCTCCTAAAAATGTTTCTAAATATTTATACATTGTTTCTGCATCAGTTTCTGTATAATTTTTTATAAAGTCTGCTACTACTATTCCTTTCCATAAATCTATTACTGAATTCCATCTTTGTGGATCATGTGCAGCTATATTTAGAATTTTTCCTTTACTTCCTCCTTCTTGGAGTATGGACTCTGTCCATTCATATGAATCTATTATTACTGTTCATCTCTTTCTCTTAGCTTTTGTTCTTAAAAGTAATCTTCTTTAACCACACCCCGAATTTGGTCATTCATAGTTCATTTAAGAACATTCAAACTGACCTATCAATGTCCTAGGAATTTACAGGTTATATATATATATATATATATATAGGTTTAGTGTCATCGCCGAATTTTATTTTTGGTGTTTCATTCTTGACAAAGTTGTAGACGCAATAAACTTTTAGCTCCTTTGAATTCCAAGTAAGTAAGATCATATTGTTTTTTCTTTGACATCAAGATAATTGACTAAGATGATGACGTTTTGTATATTTTTACTATAATCGAAAAGATAAACATCTACAATGGTTCCTGTTTTATTCAAAGAAAATTTGTCATTATGAATTACACAACTGACGTCAACATAACTGCTTTAGCTATGTACTTCCCTCGTAAGAGCAAATTGGCTTATTGGTAAAAGGCTCACTTTTCATGTTCAAGGTCCTAGTTATATATGTATTACTTATTTATATTTTAGTTATTTCATCTCTTTTTTTTGAATTTTTTTTTTTTTAAAATATTTCTTTTGTTCTACTTTAAGTTAATTAGTGTATAATTTTTTAAAATTATGAGATCCTTTTAAGCTAAGACTTTTAAAATTGACGTGCCTGTTTCAGCGTGTTTCAAAAAAAAATTCAAAAATTTATTTTTTCTGTTCTACTTTAATTTAATTAGTGTATAATTTTTTTGAAACTATAACACTCTTTTTAGCTCTGATGTCTGGTTCTCCATCAACGTGCTTGCTTGTTGACGGAAGCTATTTCAAAAATTTTAATTTATAATAATGCCAATTTCTATCATTTCTATTGCAAATATTTATAGAAAATTGTCATTATTATGAAATAATAATATTTCATTATACCACTTTAATACTTTCTAATAAAACTTACGTATATTATTTTCTTAATAAAATTCATTTTAAATTTTTTACTTATTTTATTATGTTTGCCCAATGCCCACCTGCCATTAATTATTTTACTTACTTTAATACTTTTTAATAAAACTTACTAATTACTTACTAAAATATAAAATTGTTATTATTATTATTATCAAATGACAATGTTCATTTTACTTACTTTAACATTTTCTAATAAACTTACCAATGGATTATTTTAAGTTCTTAATAAAATTAATTATTAAATTTTTACTTATTTGATTATGTTTACCAACCTGTAATTAATTATTTTACATACTTTAATACTTTATAATAAAACTTACTAATTACTTATTAAAATAATAAAATAAATTAATTAAGTGATAATTTAATAAAATAAACTCCTAATAATATTGATAATAAAGTAGTATTGAAAAAATTAAAAGGAATACCTTATTCAAATTACTTTAATACTTAATTAAATTAAATTGATTTCATTGACAACACATATAAATTTAAAGGGAAAATTTTAACTCATGCACAATTTCTGAATTTTTAAAGAAAACTTTGAACCAACTAATTTATAAAGTTTTTTTATGATAAAAAATATATATCTTAAATATTCTACATAGCTATCTTTTACTGGTATATATATATATATATATATATATATATATATATATATATATATATATATATATATATATATATATATATATATATATATATATATATATATATATATATATGTGTGTGTGTGTGTGTGTGTGTGTGTGTGTGTGTGTGTCCATTTTCTAATCTATTATTATCTTTAGATATATTTGGATTTATCTTAATTTGTTTGATAAAATTGTAGTTACGAGTAGGCTTACGCAAGTCAAGATTGTAATTATGTGTCTTGATCGATGTATTTTCTTTGTTCATTTTTAACTGTCACATTTTTATTTGACACACTTGTTATGAAAATAATTAATGATTTAAGTATTTATTATATCAAATTATTCCCAATTAAATGATGTTTTAGAAAATGATTTGAAATATATAAGTATTTAATGTTGAAGGTAAAATATAGAGAAAAACAATTATTGTCATTTCTTAATATGTTAAAAGTGATAAGTAAAATGAAAATTATATTAGGAATAAGTGACAGTGAACAAAGGGAGTATAGGGAGTATGTTGAAGATGTAATTGCAACTATGGAGCTACTAATAAATGTTCAACAATTTTAAAGCAAATCATAGATAATTAATAATGGATAATTGTATAGAATGACAAACTAATAATATAAAATAAAGGAAAAAATGACAGATATACCCCTGAACTATCGTAAATGGTATGCAAATACCCTTCGTCATGCTTTTGGGACATTGGTGCCCCTGCCGTCATACTTTTGGGACATTGGTGCTCCTGTCGTCATAATTTTGGGACATTGGTGCCCCTGCCGTCATACTTTTAGGACATTGGTGCCCCTGTCGTCATAATTTGGGACATTGGTGCCCCTGCCGTCATACTTTTGGGACATTGGTGCCCCTGCCCTTCATTAGAGTGAAGGGCATATATGCTCTAATTTTTGGACTACAGGGACACCAATGTCACAAAAGAATGACGGAGGGTATTTGCATACCATTTACGATAGTTCGGGTATATTTTTCCTTTTTCCCTAAAATAAATATAGTAGCTACCCTGTGATTTATTTGTGTTCCATAGAAAATTGTTTGTCCTATCTCTCTCCCTCATATTCTCGCTCGCCACTCTCCCTCTCTCGCTCGCTTATTCCTGTTGCTCGCCTCTCTCGTTTTATACAATAGAATTGTATAAGTTGTGTTTCTAATTGTATAAACGCATGCAAATACATATATCTTCATCCTATACACTTATAATTATACAATACAAATATTTTCCTGCCCAAGTCTCCTTTGTCTTTCTCGTTTTATACAAATTCAAATTGTATATAATTTCTCTCTTTCTCATTTTATACAATTCGTTTTATACAATTCGCTTCAATTGTATATGTATAGCGAATTATACATATATAAGTTTGCTATGGAGCGCGATTATGCAAACTTTGTTATAACATACAAATATGAATTTTATGTTTGCTATATGTGAAAGTTGCCCATTAATAATCTGGCAAAGTCGGGATTAAGAGTATGGGATTTTAAATTTTCTTTTTAAAAAAAGGGGAGGGTTCAAACCCACAAATCTAACGTGAAAAGTATTTTTGTGGTCTCTTCAAGTCTTTCTTGCCACTAAACCGTCAATCGATTTTGTTAGGAGTTCAAAAGTTAATAAAAGTTATTGAATTCGTCCGAACCTACGGACCCCGATTTTTATTCAGTCTTATCTTCTCACAGGAAAAAATAAAAAATCAACATCCTTTTGATTAGATATTCAACAAGGTGACTTGAAATACCCTCAATCAATTCTAAATTGCGATTCTAAAGTAAATAAAATAATTTATTTCAGATATATATGGACTACATTATTCAATTGCCTATTTATAGTCTCCCATGATCATTTCATAAAATTATAAAGCACCATATTTCCTTCTCTTTAATCTACTACATAGACAAATATATATATATATATATTATCAAGAAAATGTTGTCACTTGGTATTTATATTATTGGATCTTTACTTGTTATAGTTATTTTACATTACTTGAGGAACCCTAAAAACAATGGAAAACTCCCACCAGGTTCAATGGGTTGGCCATTACTTGGTGAGACTATTCAATTCTTTGCACCAAATACATCATTGGATATTTCTCCTTTTGTGAAGGAGAGGATGCAAAGGTAATTAACTAATTTAAAGTTTTTTTTTTTGGTCATGTTTTGACTTGACGTAATGTTTAAAAAAGTAAAATGAACTATTAAATCTTATCGTCTTAAATTAAAGATATGTCATATATATGAAAATATCTTTTAATCTTGTGGTCTTAAACATGTGGGGTAGAAAGTTGAAGTTAAAGAGCAGTAAAGAAAATTAAAAAAAAAAAATATTTTTTTAAACAGACTAAAAAGAAAAATACGACAAACAAATTGAAAGGAGAAGAGTATTATTGTCATTTTTTTTTGTAATAATCAATGATCTATAATAATATTTTACTATAATGATCAAACAGAACTAAATATACGTTTCACATTCAGGGGCGGAGCTAGTAAGTGCCCAGCAGGTTCATTCACACCCTAAATATGTTTAAAATTATTTTTTATGTACATATAGTAGATGTTGAATCTTCTTTGACTTCATTACTTCTTCATATATTTTGAATCTCCTTAATGAAAATTCTGACTTATACCATTATTCACATCCCATTGATCTCTCGGCTTAAAACTCACAATATCTAAATTCTGAATCAGGTATGGACCGATATTTCGAACTAGTTTGGTGGGACATCCAATCATAGTATCCACAGACCCTGATTTTAATTACTTCATCTTCCAACAAGAGGGAAAATTGTTTCAAAGTTGGTATCCACATACTTTTGCTGAGATTATGGGAAGGCAAAATGTTGGATCTTTACATGGTTTTATGTACAAATACTTAAAAAATATGGTGCTAAATCTTTTTGGCCCTGAAAGTTTGAAAAAATGCTGCCTGAGGTTGAAAAAACTACAAATAATAACTTGAAGAGATGGTCAAAACAAAAGAGTGTTGAGATGAAGGAAGCAACAGCCAAGGTAAGTAGTCTAAATTCGAGGGTTAATTTCACAGATAATCACTCAACTTTCATGTATTTTGTTACCTTAATAAATTAATGAAAGACTTCTTCCAAGGAAAATCTTGATTATAAATAGAGTTAATGGTATACAAAATATCTAAACTATTGTATTTTTGCGAGTTTCATATTTCGGTTTCTTAGGTACCTAACTATTACTCCTTTTTGTATCATAACACTCTTTGATGTTGAGTTGACCTTCACACATCTGTTGTTGATTGATATTAAATATTTAACTAACTTAGCATCGATTCATGTTTTAATATAAAGGGAGTAATAGTTTAAATAGGTAAAGAAACCAACGGACAGTCGACATATGAAATTAATGAAAAGTGAGAGGTGTTTTTGACCATTTACTCTTGAAACTGTCTATATGTATTTTGACCATTTACTCTTGAAACTGTCTATATGTATTTTTGACCATTAACTCTTGAAACCGTATTTCTATTTTTTTCTATCTCCAATTAGAAAAAAAATACATATATATATATATCAAAATTTGGTATCTCATGATTTAGATACGACAAAATAATCATCAAAGTTTGATGAAATGAACCCTCTAAATCCCCCATTTAATTAGAACTATACATAAGTGAATTTAAGATTTATAGAATTCAGATTTTTGATTATTTTTTTTTATAAAAAAAATATGAATTTGAAGCATAATATTTTTATTTTTTATTTTTTTGCAGATGATATTTGATATAACTGGAAAGAAACTTATAAGCTATGATTCTGAAAATTCTACAGAAAATGTGTGTGAAAATTTTGTAGCCTTTATAAAGGGATTAATTTCTTTCCCTATATACTTTCCTGGAACTGCCTATTACAAGTGCTTACAGGTATTTATAATTTAATAATTTCTATATGCACTACTAATTGCATAATAATTATTTGTAATTATTAATTAATATAATTCATATGACACCAATATCAAAATCAAAATCTATTAAATATAACAGAAAGATTAATAAAAATATTATTCTCCCTAAATTAAATCCTATACAATCAATCACATGTCTCTATAGTAACCAGTGGCGGAACCAGGATTTTTAATAAGCTGGTTCAAAATTTGAAAAAGTAAACATACCAACTAGTGGAAGGGGGTTCAACATCTCTTATATATACCTAAAAAAATTATTTTTCATCATACATAAATAGTAAATATTTTCCGCTGATGAGGAGGTTCGGATGAACCCCCTAAGTATATGCTGCCTCCACCCCCGATAGTAACCATTCTGTAAAATATCATTTCACTATAATAATCAAGTTTTCTTTATATTATGTTATACTCTTGTTCTCTATATTATCATTTCACTATAATAATATCGTTATAACGATGTTTGACTAAATTTATACGAGTCATGATTGGACTAATTGTTTAAGGTGTTGATTAGGGAAGAAAGAAGATAATGAAGATGCTCAAGAGAATGTTAGAGGAAAGAAAATCACAACCAAGAAAGGAATTACAAAGTGATTTCTTTGCTTATGTATTAGAAGAACTTCAAAGTAAAGACACAATTCTCACTGAGGCAATAGCTTTGGATTTGATGTTTGTGTTGCTCTTTGTTAGCTTTGAGACAACCTCTTTGGCTATAACTTTGGCTATTAAATTTCTTCATCAACATCCTCAAGCTTTTAAAGAATTAAAAGTAAGTGAAACTCATCTTCTTCATCAATTTAATAACATATATGTGTTTTTCTTTTTAAATATTCTATGTGTGAATTCAAACAAAAACATAGATTGTTGACGTTTATATTCAGAATCATGTCACATAAAGTGAGACAAAGAAAATATACATCTTCCTATGAAACATTAATTTTTCTTATGTGACCAATCAAATATTACATTATTTTATACAAAATTTTATCCTAAGATTAATTACTCCATATACTTTTAGGAGGAACATGAGGCAATAATTAGAAGAAGGGAAAATGCATCTTATGGACTTACATGGAAAGAATATAAATCAATGAAGTTCACATTTCAGGTATATTTAATCTAAATTACAATTTATGTATATACTTTTTTATTTATATATTTTTTTTGAATATGTCACGTCCCGTGCCTATACCCTGGGCGGCACTCGAGAACCATTGTTGGCCACAAGCGAACTCTTGCCTAGCTTACTTTCTTAGCGGAAGACTTAACTTTACAAGATAATCTCAAAACATAACTTTAACGAGAGATAACCGGCAACTGAAGTCTTTAAACAACATCCATGAATGATAATGTAAAGACAACTGAACTACTATCTGTCTATGGCCCCAAGCGAATCCTTGGCCTGGCTAACTTACTTTTTTATTTATATTTTATTTGAATATATACTTGAAAATGCAGTTTATCAATGAAACAGTCAGACTAGCAAATATTGCTCCTGCACTTTTCAGGAAAACACTCAAAGAAATCAATTTCAAAGGTATTTTTCGCATCATAATATTTCATAAATTATGCTTCATACTTTTTTATTTTCTTATAATTATTTTATAAAGTTATTTTTCTTGATTATGTCTTTCTATATAAAAAAAAAATCATTTGTGATGCAGGATATACCATTCCAGCTGGTTGGGCAATTATGGTGTATTCTCAAGCTATGCACTTAAATCCTACAAAATATGAAGATCCACTTCAATTCAATCCATGGAGATGGGAGGTGATCGTTCTTTGTCAAAAAATTATATTATAATTTCATTTTTTTCCTCAAATTTGTTGAAATTACTAATAGGGAATTGAGCTAAATGGAGCAACTAGAAATTTTATGGCATTTGGAGGTGGCATAAGATATTGTATTGGAGCAGACTTTGCTAAGGTGCAAATGGCTGTCTTTCTCCATTGCTTTGTCACTAAGCAGGGGCGGCTCAACGCAATCGGAGGCCTAAAGCGAAATTTCAATTAGAGGCCTAAAATCTAATAAATTTCATATGCATTATTTTTTTATAAAAAAAAATCTTGCATTTTTAAATGCAAGGTATATTTAATATTTTTTTTTATAAATAATTTTTTCAATTTTCTTTTCAATTATTAGCTTTAGACAAGATTTTATCAATTTAATGTTGAAAAATATTTGCTTACTCGGGCAATTATAATATAAATTGTTAACATAATTTGATTCAAGAAGTTGATTATTTTGTATACCCCATATTTTACTATGCTTGTTGTAATGCTTGGAAATCTAAGAAGAAATAGAAAAAAAAAATTACAATTGACTTGCTCAACGCTTTTTGACTATTGATTCATATTTTTGATAGAATATGACTCTAACTTATTAGAAATTTAAAGAAGAGAGTGTCAAAGGAGTTAAAAAAATAAAATAATGTGAATATTAGCATAGAAACTGTGAGAAAATAAAACAATTCTTCGTGATTCCTTTTATTTAAATTAGATAAAAGGAAATAAAATAATAAATTTTTTAATATATATATATTCATAAATAATTAATATTTTCTTTATAAAATAACACAAAATTTATTATTGGTAAAATTTTTGAGGCCCCCTAAAATTGGGGGCCTAAGGCCAATGCCTAATTTAAAAAGGCATAGAGCCGGCCCTGTCACTAAGTACAAGTAAGTGTTAGTTGTTCTATCTAATTATATTCCTAAGATATTTGAAAAAAAATTTCAAAAAAATTGGTAAGACATAACAAAGTTTAAGAAAATTTTCACAATTAGAAAATTAAAACTAGTAGAGAAACTAGAATTAGAAACAAATTAGAAAAAATATACGAAATATTTTTCTTAAAGAAGAACTGTTGTCAATTTGTGTTTAAAGAATCTTACTGATTCCAACAAACTTTGCAGAGACACAAAGTTACCAAAATGTAATGAACCAGTGAAGAACAGAAGAATATAAATTAATTCACAAATCTAAAATCTGTAACACTTCTGAAAAAATAGAAAGAAGATCAAGCTCACTGAATGCACAGTGTCCCTTTAAGGAAATTATTCCCCTCTAGTATCCGAGGTTTGATTTGGAATATGTCCTCACATGATAGAATGATCTCAATCACCAGTGTATTGATACCCAAAACGACGGTGTCAGCGAGCCACTAACGACAGTAAAATACACTTAGAATACTAGATATAGTAGTAGTAGAAGAAGTCCAGAAATTATATTCTTAAAATGTGAGGAAATCCCTCAATTTATAGAAAACAAAGGGTAGTGTAAAAAGTTTCTTATTGTGTCTTGCCGGAAAGGTCACAAACTTTTGAAAAAGTCACAACCTTTCGGAAAGATTACAACCTTTCATAAAAATCACAACTTTTCATAAAAGTCACAACTCTTCATAAAAGTCGCAAGTTTTCATCTAAGTCACAGCTCTTCATAAAAGTCGCAACTCTTTATTTTTCATTCACACCTTTTAAAATCCAACAAGTGTTACATAAATATTTCATTTTATTTGAGGTTCATATATAACGTAATTAAATTTATACATAATAACAAAAATGTCTGAAGTTCAGTCATATTTTCTTAATTTACTAATTATGCATCACTAATTAAGAAAACTATGCTTAAATTAAATTTGGATGTTAAAAAAATGTCAGATGGGAAACAATCAAAGGAGGAGATATAGTACGATCTCCAGGCTTACAATTTCCAAATGGTTACCACATCAAAATATATGAAAAATATGACTAAGGTATGTATAGAGGTAAATTTAAAATTTGAACTTTATGATTTTTTTGCAAGAATTTTAAGCTATATTAATATATGATAATAATAATAATAATTAATTTCATATGAGCCAAATAATTCTAAATATTTTGTGTATTTCTTAATTCATATACAGGATTTGAGCAAAAAACTATTGGACTCGTGACCTCAAGACTGAGTGTATAAATCCGCCTCGGCGTGTGTGCATACATAACCTTTAGTATAAGTGCAAGTTTTCAAGTTATTATTATGGCTAATTCATAGTTTATGTATGAATAATGTGTTTAAAATGCATGTCGATCTAGAAGACACTATCTATCGACACCTATAAAATTCCTTAGGTAATATGTTATGTAATTCGATGGGTGTTTCTCTAATCATATGAATATGAATGCATTTTGTAGTTTCCTAGCTTTTCGATGTTTTTGTTCGTCTTATGATATTATGAAAGTCCACCTAATATTCGAACTGTTATAATAATATCATCCAATGGTGATATCAATTTTATATATATATATATATCTATTGAATCTTGTAATTTTAAATTAATTAAAGACATAAATGTCATTTAATCTTATGTCTTTAACATGTCAGTGAAAAGTTAGAACAAATTGTTAAAACAGTTATTGTATTATAGTGAACTATATGCATTCATATTTTGGACCGGTCGTGTGATCCCATCGGTACATATGATTTGTGTATATTATTAAACGTGTTCTTTTCCTTGTTGAGTACATGACATCTTCTGGTGGCTGATCCAAGACCTAAGTTAAGAGACACGTGATTCTGAATCCAAAGGCTACATGTACATCTTCCAGGTTGTCATGAAGTCTTTCGCATTCCATCTTTTCGGACATAGACATTAAACCTTAGATTTATGTTTACTAGTCGGGGTTGCATCCCTATTTTTTAGTGTTTATAGTTATGATATAATGACTTTCAGTTCTAAGGGATTGTTTATCCGCGTTAACTGTTTTACGGACTATTGGGTTGTATTTATGGGGCCTCAATCCTTTAGTTGGCTAAACTATTTTCATTTCTTTTATATGATGAACTTCTCTTATATAAATGATGTTGGATTAGTTTCGAATTAGTCTTTGATTCACCCATTAGGTGATTTAGTGTGGGTGTCACTCACGATGGTTGGAGTCGTGACAAGTACCCTCTCAAACTATATCTACAAATTTCAGCAACACACCAAAATTAATGTAATGCCACTTTTTTGTGAATTTGCTTTTAATTGTGAAATGACCATTTTACCCTTCCTCTTAGCTCTTTCATGCTTAGCTTGGGCAACAGAAATGGCTGGTGTGGTCCCCGATGTGATCCGGCGTATTTTTGATGATTTTATCCTTTTGAGTTGAGAATATTTGATATGGTTGACTTTGATCAATATTATGAGTTTCGAGCATTGTATGGCGATTTCGTCAAATTTATTGAGTCTGGAACATGGAGCTTGATCTAGTAAGAAGGTGTCGGTTAGAGTCCTAAGACCTTAGGTTTGGTTTTGGATATTTAGGTAATAAAGTTAAATTTTTGGCCTATATTGATTTTGAGGAGTATTTCGGTCATATCCATCTTTTAAAAAAAAACTGACAATTTCATGTCACGACCCAAAATGAGTCGTGAGTGGCACCCACACTTAGCCTTCTAAGTGGGCGAACCAACCAATTTAACCTAACTTACAAAATACAAACATAACGCGGAAACTCAAATATTACTAAATATCATTTCCCAAAACCTGAAAGTCATCACATCAAGGACATCTAATCTCCAATACTAAGTCTAAGAATATCAAATACACCAAAATAAAAGAATAAAATGGTATGTGTCCGAAAGTATAGGACATCATGTCATGAACGAGAGAATCCAACACAAGCTTGAATGAATAGCTCACCCTGGAACCTGATATGCGGGAGGCTAGCTAGAGCTGAGGGAAATCTGAAGTCATCGATACATTCGCTGCATTTCATAAAAGGAAAACAAAGAAAAACAGAAGTAGGACTCAGTACGAGCAACATGTACTGAGTAAGTATCATCGGTCAACCCAAAATAGTAACTAATATACAAAGAATAATAGTATGAACTCAACTATAGCACTTAACATGTGATAAACAACAAACAACATGAATGTTGACACCCAATTTTGGCCTTCCACATTGTATATTAATCATTGAGATTCTTCAATTTCAAACGATTTAAAATAGTTAATTTTTATAAAAAAAATAAAATAAAATAATAATAATATAATTTTTCATGTTTTTAAAATATTTTTATAATTTTCATACAATATATGTGTTTTACATAATCATGTATGCGATTAGTATATTTTATAACTATTTGAAATTCATCACAAAAGATTCTACATTTTTAGTTAAATACTTTAACAATTTATCTTAAATTATAGTTATAATTTCGAGTTAATTAGTTTTTAATTAAATTGATTATTATATTTCGTTTAGATTGAGAAAACTCACTAATTAATTAATATGAATTCATTTTATTTAATGGCCAGTCGAATTGCCCAGAATTAATCGGCTACATCTTTAAGCCAATATGCTAAATTTTAAAGCTCAAAATTAACTATACTTTCACTCCCTTTTGAGTCCATTATTTTCAGCAAACTTTGGCCCATTATTCTTGGCCTAAATAAAATCCAATCATCAGCCCACTATATTAATTTTTTCAGCCCATTCCCAATCTCAACAAAAGAACCCATCAGCCCCATAATTTCTAACTAAACAATGCTTACAACATACATACACAACAGTACAAAACCGACCCCACCCCCAAAATTTCTTCTTCTTCCTTGTGTGTGAAACCCAGAAATCTACGCCACAAAAAACCAGCGAAAATCCCTGTAAATCGCGAGAATCCCGCAGTAAATCACGTCCTCTTCCCCTCTCTCTTTCTTTTCCGTTGAAAATTTGGTACCATGGATAGCTTTATTTCTTATCTCTTCAAGATTTGAATTTGAAAATCGATCCCCAAATCCCTCTATATAAACCTCCATCTTCTTTAGTGTTAAGGGCAGAAAAAATTGTGGTGAGAAAACTAAAATTAGAGGAGATCGATTTTTTTTTTTTTTGAAGAAAAAAATTGATAGGAATTTTTTTTTTTTTAGAGAAGAGAAAAGAAGAAATCGATAGGGAAATTTTTCCATCTAAAAACTACATGCCTCAAATGTCTTCAAAATTTTAAGGTCAAGAGTTCAAAAAAAAAAAAATTAATAATATAATTTTCAATTTTTCGAGTTCATCGGAATCTTGTGTAGTCGAAGTTCGTGGTGAAAGTTGCTTTGTGGTCAAGCTCGTCGTCCCAACTCGCTGCTCCAAAAAAGGTATATAACCTCACTCTCATTACTGTCTTCCTCTCATTCAGAATTTTTCTTTGTTCACTTATTTAGTCGTTTGATCTCTTAGCTTAGTAAGAATGGGGATTCTTCCGTATGAGCAAGAACTTTTGGTGTGAATATGGTTCGAATGTGCATGTAGGAATGCTGGAAGTTTAGTTTCTGGTTGTTGTTGCTGTTATTGTGTGGGCTTTCCTAGTATTATTGTGTGGGCTTTCCTAGTATTGTTGTGATTGGTTTTGGAAATGTTTTATTGGCCTTAATTGTTTGTTCTTTCTCATTATGAACCTGCTTGCTGCTTCATTTTTGACACCATATTCATTCTTTTGCCCCTGAGTTGAGTTGAATGAACTAAGACGTCAACATTTTGAGTTCAAGCGATATATCTGCCAGTGTTTTGAGTTGGTTTATTGTCTTTATTAATGCCCATTTTTGAGTCCTTACTAGAATGATTATTGAGCTTGTCTTGGAGCATTGGGGTTTTGTATTTCTTTCCGGACTTTAGCCTATTTCTTTTTGAGTCTCTCCATGATTCTTTCGTTTGATTATTATCACTTTAAATCCTCTGTATCAGTTGGATTCATAGTTCATAGGCTAGTTGATATTCTATTAATAAGACATAATTCAATGTGTTCTTTCTCTTATTATTGATTGCTCCTTGCCTTAAGAAATGTTAACTTGAATAACCTTAACCCCTCTCTTAGCATGATTTAAGTCCCTTATATTATGTGTTCGCTAATTTATGTTTTTAAATTGAACGTGTTGGTATTTGATTGTTTAAAATCCTTAGTGTTGGATTCATCTTAGCTTGTCATGTTTCAACTTCTTTTGACTACCTTGTTGTGTAGTTTTCTTTCAACATCTATTTATTTTGTTTGTATGGAAACTCATGAATTGAGCCCCCTTTGAAATACAATTTGTATTTGTTTATCTCTTAATTGGAGAATTACTTTCGAAATAATAAAGTAATGTCAAGCCAAATTTATCATGATCAAATAACTCTCATTCTCGCCTTTTATCTGTTGCTTTGCTGTTTATTAGTGAGAGCAAATTTTGTTCTTGCATTTTTCTTCATCTATGTTTATTTCGTCTTTTTTTTTTTTTTAGTTTTCAATTGTACAAAAGTGTGACCATGTGTGTTTTAATTCCCTTTAGATGTTAGTCTTTACATTTTGCTAGAATGCCCATTTGGTTACGTTTCTAGTAGGGGCTAAATTATTGCTCAAATGATCAATATCTTCTTTGCTCAAGAGTATAGATAATGTTTTGTTATGCCTATCAACTTAACATTTTCTTAATGTGCTATGACTAGTTTAGATGTACTAATTTGTATTGTTTATTTTACTCGCATGTGACACCAATTCGAGTTCACTTTGGACTCTATGCTTGCATTTCTTCGAGTTGAATTCATTTGAGTCAACCCCATTGCTCCGAACAAAAAGGGAAGCTAAAACGAGGCAGTTAGGAAGCAAATAATGCAGTAAAAAAGCTGATATGCCGCATGTATACATTCAGTATACATTGATATACAGAACGAGTGAAACAAGATACAGGAAAAAATCGAATTAAATGTTGCAGGGATCGAAATAAGCTGTATACATTTGGTATGCAGTCTAATATATAGGAACATAGCCAAAATATGAATTGTATACATCAGTATACACCTGGCGTATACACAAGGTTGCAAAGGCAGGAACAGGGCTGAAGCCCAAATTGGTTGCAGCAGGCCCAGCTTTTCTTTTATCTCTTACTCATAAATTATTTAATTGTGATATTTGTTTGTTTTTTTATTTATTTAACCTTAACTTTGACTAGCCTAATTAAAATCCCCAAAAGATGAACTATTTTCTTTGTGTTAGTTTATTTCAATATATTTTTTATCACTCTCATGCTTTTCATGAAATACATTTAGTCAAAAATTTTGTTCTTAAATTAATTTAAAATGGTTTTTCATGCTTAAATTAATGAATTTTGGTTTGAGTTATTATCTTTTAAAAATAATTAAAAATAAATAATCTAATTTGGTTAAATTCTATTCACTTATAGTCTATTTCAAAAAATTCTAATTAGGGCATTTTTTAAAAAAATAAAATAATAAAAATAAAAGTTATTTGTTGTTTAAATATTTTCTTAAAGTTCATCAAATATTGTTATGTTATATTAAATCATATTCCTAAGAATAGGTAAAAAAAATAATTAACCTAAGTCATAGGATAACCGCGTGTTAGCGGGCGCTTCAAATGCCTTAAAAACCTTCTTGAAGCGGAAATAAGAACCTCTTACCCATTTTCTCTAAATTTATTAAGATTTAATCTGTTAAAATCTTTTCTAAACTAAGTTTTTCTTAATTTCTTTAAAAATTAAGTGGCGACTCTTTTTTAAGTATTTTTCTTAAATTGTTTTATACTTAGAAACATTTCAAAAAGTAATTTTTCTAAAGATAGTAAAATTACGGCATAACAATGAACAAGTGTCAACAACATTAAAGTAAGCACGTATTAAGTCAACGGTATCAAGATCACACATGAGGACTCATGCCTCCAAACCAAACCATTTTGGGAGTTGAGTTCTTTGAGATTGAGTATCTTCCATTAATTCAACATGTTTTTCCTTTAATATTACCGTGTCGGAACGTGACACTCCGATCTAAGAATACCGTGTCGGAACGTGACACTCCGATCCAAGAATATCGTGTCGGAATGTGACACTCCGATCCAAGAATACCGTGTCGGAACGTGACACTCCGATCCAAAAATACCGTGTCAGAACGTGACACTCCGATCCAAGAATACCGTGTCGGAACGTGACACTCCGATCCAAGAATACCGTGTCGGAATGTGACACTCCGATCCAAAAATACCGTGTCGGAATGTGACACTCCAATCCAATAATATCATTAATTTATCATTTAATATCCCACTTTTTCATTCGTTAATAATATTTCATCGAGCCTTGTTTATTCAAGGCATTACTTCGATAGAGATGGTTTAAGATTATACATTCCACGATCTCGGGATTTCAGACCAATCACAAAACACAACCAAGCCACACAACCACACAATCAAGTACATAGAAAACTTCACAATATCATTCAATGCATATCAATCACTATTAAGAGTTTACTATCAAATAGTATAAACCATAACCTACCTCCGCCGAAGAACCGAAGTCAAGCAAACTACTTTTCCCATACATTTCCTTTCCTCAATGCCTCTGAACCTTTCCAATCTACAAGTACATATAATTTATAAATCAACGAGTCTATAAATACTCATATTATTCTATGTCTAGCCTAGACCCAATAACTCACCTAATTCTATAATCAATTTTCTAAAGTTCGCGCCTAATTAAGGGTAAGTCTTAATTTTCCCAATTAGCATAACGTTAATGAAATTTAAATAATTCAATATACCTAATATTTAATTACCTATCTCAATATATATATAAAATACACAATTTGTAATATAATCATAAAACTATAAAATTTATAGCTGAAGCCATTGGTTACGAAACCATTGGCAAACAACATCTACAAATTCATATCCAATACCAAAGTGCACCCTAAAATAATAATATAATAATAATAATAATTGATTAAAGTTTAAGCCAACCCAGTGGCGATACTTCTGAACCCAGACACTATCAATCTTAAAGTTGAGAAAATTCACTCTCTCACATACATATATAT
This sequence comes from Solanum sitiens, assembly GCA_016801875.1. NCBI lineage: Eukaryota > Viridiplantae > Streptophyta > Magnoliopsida > Solanales > Solanaceae > Solanum > Solanum sitiens. The sequence continues at coordinate 48,232 of JABWTJ010001115.1, read as the reverse complement.
ATATATCCTTAATCCATTAATAACTACCCATACAATTAAATAATTACCATTCAATTTATACACGTAAACTACAATTAGTCTTACTAAAAAAAAATAATTAAGAATCATCTCACCTGATGTCATATTTTCCGATCTTCTTCGGTACCCCCCTGCTCTCCTATGATTTTCCTCGTTTTCTCTAGAGAATTTATTATACCCTAATATTATATAGGACTAATTATAAAAATAGTAAAAGTGACCCACTATTAATTTTAATGTTATTTTTTCTTTAACCACCAACTAAACAAATTATTAAAACTACCCTATTAATTCTATACTTATAGTTATGAATAATCCAAATACCCATTTAGAATCTATCGAAAATTATTTTATAAAATAAAAAGTTTTAGAACTCAAACCGACCAAATGGGTCGTTACATTTCATTGGTTCCAAAACATATTTAATGATAAATTTACACTATTGATTCATGTTTATAGGATTCCGAAGGAATTTCAAGGTCAAAAAAGATATTTTCAAGGTTGCTGGTGCAAACCTCTAGTGGAAAAACAGACTTTTAACGATAAAATGGGTTTTATTGACGAAATTGTTGAGTTAAATATCTATTCGAATTCATTTCGTATTTGACAGTTTGAGAGCTAGAAAAATGGGTTTGAGGTGATTTCTAATGCATTTTTCTTTCATAATCATTGGGTATGTGTTTCTAACCTTATTTTACTCTTTTTCCGAGAATATCTCTTTCATATGTCATAATTCTATCCATTAAGTTGAGATTTTAAATACTAAAGTATGGAAATAAAAAATTATTGAGTTGAAGGTCAATTTGAATGGGTTTTCATTGATTTTTGGAATTTAAGGTCCTTGTATTGTGGGTAAACTCATTTTGGCAAGTTTTTTTCCAAAAAAAATCATTTTTTACCGCATTTCAAATGCGGGTTTTGCTTTCTTTTTTTTACAAAGTTGGAAAAGTAGTAAATTCTTGATTCAGAGCTCGATTCTTGCTTGTTTTAAATGGTTTTTCAACCTCAAACTCTTTTTGGCTTGTAGAACTTTATTTTCAACTAAAAATCTGATTTACCCTTCGAACTTTCCAAGTGATTTTTGAACCATTTTCCCCGATTTCAGATTCTATCAATATGGGGCCTGAATTGTTGTTCTAGTTGTTTTGAGAGCATATGATTCATGAGAGAGGCTTGTAATGTTATTTGACCTGTAATGATCGAGTAAGGGGCTGAGTTGGAAACTTTATAATGCTCTGAGTATACAAAATGATTTCTAATTGGAATTCACTCATTTCAAATGAACTATTTCTCACTACTTTTCATATAAGGGTATATATCATGATTCTATTAAGTTTTGAGAGGATTTAAACGTTGATACTTGTTGACTTAACTATTGCCTCCATGTATGTTATGATGCATCCATTCTCATTCATCATATAATGTTCTTGGAAAATTGAGAAATGTGGAGATTTCTTTTGAGGAAGAAAATGAGACACTTTCTTAATATCTTTTGTCACGCTAAGATGTGAGCAAATGACATAAATGATTCCTAAACTATCCTAGTAGGTCTAAAATAGTCCTTTAACTATACAGTTGATGGATATGGTCCTTTAACTATCCACCTTTTTGTCAAGTTTGGTTTCTATCCACTTTTTATAAAAATTGTTAATTAACACCGTTAAGTCAATCTGTTAAGTTAATCTATGCTCAAAATGTTTCTCTGTTATATCATGAATCATTTTCATCATGTGCTCCTACAAAACTATGAGTACTTTTTCTTTTATCTATATCGTATTTCACTTACTTTATTATATTAAATTTGTGTAAACGCTTTCACTAATTCATTATACTTCACAGGTTAGAAGAGTTGCAGAGTGTCAAGCTAATTTAACTCAACAAACTGACGTGCTCTCGTGATTGATGTATTTTAGCGACATTTGACTTATGATGCAAATTTATATTTGAGTGATAATTTTATGTGATTAGTTATTTTTTGGTTGTTTTATGTTATTTTCTTTACCTGATCATTGTAGTGATTTTTGGTTTTGGTTTTGTGCAGTTTAGGGTAGCTTGATGATGTTTTTTGGTGCAGTTTGGCGCAGTTACTATGCTAGTTTTTGTGCAGCTTGGTGCTGATTTTTTGTGGTTGGATGATGTTGTCTGTGCAGTAGTTTGGTGACATTTTTGGAGCTGTAGTTTGTGCAGTTTGGTGCTAAATTTTTATGATTGGTGCTGCTGTCTGTGCAGCAGTTTGGTGACGTTTTTGGAGCTGTTGTTGTGTAGTTTGGTGCTGATTATGCAGTTTTTTTCTACTGTTTTTTTTTGCGTGTTCTGGTGCTGCAATTTGATCAAAGTTTGATAGCTGCTATTTTTTGTTGTTGTTTGAGCTATTTTCTGTACAACAATTGTTGAAAACAGGGCACTATAGTTCAATTTAGTTGCTGATAAAAGAAATGAGAAAAAAGAAAATCAATAGAGAAGAATTGGAAAAAAGAAAGTGAGGAAACAATGAGATAATGAAGAAAAAGAGGTGAAAAAGAAAGGAGACAGATTGAGTTAACGGTGTTAACTAACAGTTTTTATAAAAAGTGGATGGAAACCAAACTTGACAAAATGGTGGATAGTTAAAGGACCATATCCGTCAATTGTATAGTTAAGAGACTATTTTAGACCTACTAGGATAGTTTAAGGACCATTTATGTGATTTGCTCCTAAGATGTCAAGCTAAGTTGATGAGATATTGAAATTGTGATTGGGTATATGGACTGCGAGACCCGCATGGGTCCTTGTCTAGGAGCCTTAGCTCGACAGGATGTATAGGACAAGTTGTACGATAATATTCTTGATTCTATTGTACCACCACATCATTGCATCATCTCACTACATTGCATTAATCATTTGAATTGCTTGACTTATCTGTGATATGGGAACTGTTGTGACTCTTTCGCTTGTCATCAGCCAGGATGAGGGTTCGCTTGGGGACAACAAGGGTTCTCGAGTACCAGCCACATCTAGGGTGTAGACTCGGATTATGACATTAACAGTTGTACATGAAAATTATTGGTCAAACTCACGTTGAAATTATGAATCACCAAAAATCCATGGACCAAGTACACAAAAATCAAAAATCTTGTTTTATCTGCTCTTAGGGCTCGTTTGAACTTGAAAATTGACTGATTTGCCCATTGTGACCAACTGGATCCATTGCTAAGGTCTTAACGGATGTCCAAGAAAAGTTCTGGCTAAAATTACGCCGGAATGCTGAATCACCAAAAATTCATGAAATATAGTACACAATAATCAATAAAATCTTATTTTACCAGCTCTGGCTCGTTTGAATTTGAAATAGGTCGATTTTTCCCTTATGAGTTGAGACCAACTAGCTCTATTGATAAGCTCTTAATGAACGTCCATAAAAAATTTCGGCCAAAGTCACGCCTAACTTTTAAATCACCAAAAATCAATGGACTATAGTACACAAAAATAAAAAAAAATGGTTTTATCTGCTCTAGGCTCGTTTGAACTCTAAAATGAATCGGTTTACCCCTCAGGACCAACTATCTCCATTGCTAAGGTCTTAGTGGACGTCCATGAAAAGTTTCTACCAAAATCACGCAGGAATTTTGAGTCACAAAAAATTCATGGTCTATAGTTCACGAAAATCGGTAAAATCTTTTTTTTACTGGATCTAGGGATCATTTAAGCTTTTAATCGGTTTTCCCCTCGGGACCAACAGACTCCAATGCTAAGGTCTTAACATACGTCCATGAAAACTTTTGGCCAAAATCACGCCGCAATTCCGAATCACCAAAAATCATGGACTATAGTACACGAAAATCGATAAAATCTAGTTTAACCTGATTTGGGGCACATTTAAACATGAAAATGAGTTAGTTTGCCCCCGGGACCACCTGGCTCAATTTCTAAGGTCTTAACAGACGTCAATGAAATTTTTTAGCAAAAATCACACCGAAATTTTGAATCACCAAAAATTCATGAATTATAGTACACAAAATAGTCAATTGTGATTTTACCTGCTCTAGGCTCGTTTGAACTTGAAAATGGATCGGTTTTCCCCTCGGAAACAATTGGCTGCATCGCTAAGGTCTTAACTGACGTCCGTGAAAAATTTCAATCAAAATCACACTAAAATTCCAAATCACTAAAAATCCATAGACTATATAGTACATGAAAATCGGTTAAATCCATTTTCCCAATTATGGGCTCGTTTGAAATTGAAAATAGATCGATTTGCCCCTCGGGATGACCCAACTCCATTTTAAGGTCTTAATGGACCTCTATGAATTTTTTTGGTCAAAATCACGTTGTAAATCAGAATCACAAAAAATATATGGACTATAGTACCAAAAATCGGTAAAATCTAGTTTAAACTGTAAAATGGTTTGGTTTGCCCATCGGAACCAAGTGGATCCTTTGGTAAGGTGTTCATGGACGTCTATACAAAAAATTCAGCCAAAATCACATCGAAATTTCAAATCACTAGAAATCCATGGACTATAATACATGGTGGTCAGTAAAATCTAGTTTTACCTACTCAGGGGCTCGTTTGAACTTTAAAATGAGTCGGTTTTCCCCCACAGGACCAACTATATCCATTCCTAAGTTATTAACGTACGTCCATGAAAATTGGCAAAAATCACGCCGGAATTTTGAATCACCAAAAATACATGGACTATAGTACACGAAAATCAATAAAATCTGATTTTACCTACTTTAGGGCTCGTTGAACTTGAAAATGGATCGATTTGCCCCTTGGGACAAACTGGCATTGCAAAGGTCTTAATGGAAGTCCATGAAAAATATTAATCAAAATCATACCGGAATTCTGAATCAACAAAAATTCATGGACTATAGTACACTAAAATTGGTAAAATTTGATTTTACCTGCTCTGGGCTTGTTTGAACTTGAAAATGGGTAGTTTACCTCTCGGGACCAATTGGCTCCATTGTTAAGGTCTTAACGATCGTAATGAAAATTTTCAATTAAAATTATGCCGGAATTCTAAATCACCAAGAATCCATGGACTATATAATACACGAAAATCAATAAAATTTAATCTTTCCTACTCAAGAGGTTGTTTGACCTTGAAAATTGACCAATTGACTCCATTGTTAATGTCTTAGGTATGTCCTCAGGACCAACTGGCTATGTTACTAATGTCTTAACGGACATCGATGAAAAACTTTGGCCAAAATTCTGAATCACCAAATCTCCATGAATTATAATACACGAAAATAAGTAAAATTTGATTTTACCTACTCTAGGGCTCGTTTGAACTTGAAAATGAGTCGGTTTGCCTCTCGGAACCAGCAAGCTCCATTAGTAAGGTCTTAACGGATGTCCATGAAAATATTCAGCCAAAATTACGCCAGAATTTGGAATCACCACAAATCCATGGACTATAATATACAAAAATAAATAAAATCTGGTTTTACCTGCTCTATGGCTCGTCTGAACTTGAAAATGGGTCTAATTTCCCCTCGGGAACATTTGACTCCATTACTAAGGTCTTATTGGACGCCCGTGAAAATTTTTGGCCAAAATGACATTAGAATTCCGAATCACCAAAAATCAACGGACTATAGTACACCAAAATAGATAAAATCTGGCTTTACCTGCTCTGGGCTCATTTGAACTTGAAAATGGGCCGGTTTTCCCTGGGACTATTTGGCTCCATTACTAAGGTAATGAACATCCATGAAAAGATTCGGCCAAAATCAAGCTAGAATTCCGAATCACCAAAAATTCATGGACTATATTATATAAAATTGGTAAAATGTAGTTTTACCTATTCTGGGTTCATTTGAACTTGAAAACGGGTTGATTTGCCCCTCGGATCCAATTGGTTTCATTGCTAAGGTCTTAACGGACGTCTATTAAAGAGTTTGGTCAAAATCACGCCGGAATTTTGAATCACCGAAAATCCATGAACTATAGTACACAAAAATCGATAAAATCTAGTTTTACCTTCTCTAGGGCTCGTTTGAACTTGAAAAGGCGTTGATTTACCCCTCGGTACGAACTAGCTCCAATCCTATTTCCGATAGGGGTAATTGCCAATTCAATTAGATTTGACCATTATTTTCATTTCCATAATAGTCGAAAAAAAGGCCGCAGCTCTGCCCATTCCCTATTCCATTAAAGAATGAATGAGAATTGATCTGACAACAGTTAGGCAAAATCCATCTTTTTCCAGTTCCATAGCACTGGGGCTATTTATAATTAGCCAATTAAGAAGTCTTAGATGTACTAGCATTGCTGAGCTGGCCGAAAGAAGCAAGCAAAGAGTTACTAAGGTCTTGACTGTATGTATGTAGCTACACTATTGATATTATGGACATGCAAGTTTACCTTACATTTATTTTTATCTTATTACATAAAGGGGAAATGCATAAGTACCTTCACAACCTATGTCTAAAATCTCACAGACACACTTTTATTATACTAAGGTTCTATTACCCCCTGAACTTATTTTATAAATAATTTTCTATCCCTTTTCACCTACGTGACACTAGTTTGAAAAAAAATATCAACACACGCTGGGCCCACAAGATAGTGCCACGTAGGCCAAAAAGGGGTAAAAAATTATTTATAAAATCAGTCCAGAAGGGTAATAGGACCTTAGTATAATATAAGTGTGTCTCTGAAATTTTGGACATAGGTTGAGGGGGTACTTGTGCATTATCCCTTACATAAATAGTTTGGAAATACTGACATTTTACCTTCCTAAAGTGTCATATAAATCAAATGGGTGTTTATGTAACGGTAAATGTGACCAAAAAAAGTTCTATTCATATGTAAAACATCAACATTGTAAATCGTGTATAATTGTTTATTTGTAAAATATGACTAATTGGCAGTATATATATATATATATATATTGATCTAAACGAAACAGTTCCATAAGTATTTCTATCGATAGCGTACGTTATAAAAGAAGAAAATGTTTGAAAAAAACACAAAGATTGTTACCATCTATATATAGTTCCATAAATTTTCTTTTTGTGTTCTGCCATCAGAATAAATATGAGGGGAAAATGTATAGTAATGTTATAAAAAAATTTAATTTAGCGTTAATTAACAAACAATAGAATTGAGATCAATTTATAACAAATAGAAAAATTAGACAAAATATCTGTTAGAGTAAAAATCTTATCCAAAATAATTTACCGATTATTTGTTTACAAAAAATGACCTTTTGACCTTCTATAATAGATTTGGAAAAAGAGGGAAAGAAAATTGGAATAGAGAAAGAAAAAGAAACTTAAGATTCTTCAGCAATTAAAACTTCTTTAAAGCTTAGATTTTAAAATTTGACTTATTGAGAAAAGTATATTGTTCTATGCGAGCAATATATAAAAGGGAAAAGACTCAAATATGCCGTTAAATTTTCTAAAAATGCTTATTTATGCTATCAGTTAAAAATTTGGCTCATTTATGTCATTACAGTTTAAGAAAATGTTCATTCATGTCATTATTTTTTACAGTTGTTTTGCAAAATCATTTGTGACAGGTGGCCAATTATAATTCGACCACGTCATTAATTTTTTTAATTAAAAAAATCATAAGAGCAAACATTAACCAATTTAATTTTAGAAAAAAAAAAGAAGAAAGAAACACAGAATGATTTATAAGTTGGTTACTTTTTTTCATTTATTTTTGGTTAATTCTAAATACAAATTTTAAACTAATTGAAATTATTTTTTGAATTTAAAATTGTTAATTTTTTGTAATGCTGATATGTGTCTCTTTTTTCTTCTCCTATCACATGTATATAGATGCTAAACTTAGAAAAAATTAATAAAACTTTGATCAGATATAAAATACAGACATTTAATATAAACGTGCCCTATTTGATAGTATGTGTGAAGAATTCTCACAGATATGTGAAGAATTAAGGATTGTATTGATGATTGAATAATTGAGTTACATATTCCTTATATAGGAGAAGAGTCCTATACTAGCTACACTAGGAATCCTAATACAACACAAATATAATATATACAGCTTATCCTAGTCGTACACAGTATAGACTTATAAATAAATTAGGATTGAATAGTCTAGTCCTAGTGTAACTCAAACTCTAACTCGTCAGACCTGTTCACCGAACCTGTTTCTTTGACCCGTTCCATCAGCTTCCTTCAACACTTCCCCTCAAGCTAGTGAGTGGAGGAACTGTAACTCCTAGCTTGCGACGAAACTCAGCAAAAACCTGTTTGGTTAATGCTTTTGTATGAATATCTGCTAGCTGATCCTTAGACCTCACAAATTGAGTAACAAGTTGTCCTCTAGCCACCTTCTCACGAACAAAATGATAGTCCATTTCAACATGTTTAGTTCTAGCATGCATAACTGGATTAACTGTCAAGTACAAAGCACTCATGTTGTCACAATATAATGTAGGTACAGATCGAAGAAACACCTCAAGATCATGAAGTAGATACATGATCTATGTCATCTCGGAAGCAGTGGAGGCAAGTGCTCTATACTCAGCTTCAGCACTTGAACGAACAACTGTGGACTGTTTCTTGGAGGTCCAAGAAATACAGTTTGCACCTAGGTAGATGCTATAGCCCGTAGTGGATCTCCTAGTGGTGGTACAACCTCCCCAATCAGCATCAGAGTACCCATACAACCTACATGGTGATTGTGAAATAAGTCTAAGTCCAAAGTGCAGAGTGCCTTTGATGTACCTGAGAATTTTTTTCACCCCTTGAAGATGAGCACTGTTCGGATTTTGCATAAATTGGCTTGCTAAATTCACAGCATGAGTAATATCTGGTCTTGTGAGAGTCAAGTATTGAAGACTTCCTACTATCATTCTGTAAAAAGATGCTTCAACCAGATTTCCCGCAGCTTCATGTAGACCATGCTTCTGAGCCAAAGGAGTGGCTATAGCCTTTGCAAAAGTCATTCCAGTCTTGTTTAGCAGCTCAGCAGCATACGTACTCTGGCTTAAGTGGATGCCCCCATCAAAATACTTAACCTCAACTCCAAGAAAGAAGTGTAAATGGCCAAGATCTTTCATGGCAAACTCATTCCCAAGTTGTAGAACCAATTTTGAGACCTGAGATGGATTACTTCCTGTGACAATAATATCATCCACATATAACAAGAGAAATATTTTGCCTTTGTGAGTTTTCAAAACAAATAAGGAAGGATCAGCCTTACTACAAGTGAAACCAAGGTGTAAGAGATGCATGCTAAACCTATCAAACCAGGCTCTTGGTGCTTGTTTAAGACCATACAATGCCTTTTTAAGCAGATATACATGCTGAGGATACTGGGGATCAATAAAACCAGGAGGTTGACTCATGTACACCTCCTCTTGTAAGAAGCCATGGAGAAAGGCATTTTTGACATCGAGTTGCCTAATTTCCCACTTCGAACTGACAGCAATGGATAGAACCACCCTAATAGTTGTTGCTTTAACCACATGACTGAATGTTTCTTCAAAATCTATCCCTTCAAGCTGCGAGAATCCCCTTGCCACAATTCTGGCCTTGTATCTATCTACTGTTCCATCAGCTTTTAATTTTGTCTTGAACACCCATTTTGATCCAACCAAGTTCATACTAGGAGATTTGGGCACCAAAATCCATGTCTTGTTAGTATGTAAAGCATCAATCTCTTCCTGCATTGCTGCAAGACAATGAGGTGATTTTAGTGCTTCCTTAGTAGTATTTGGTTCTCTGACAATTCTGCGCTGCTGCGAGCAACAAGTGACAAGTGTTGTTCCTTTGCCTTGTTCCTGGTGATCATATGATGCCCTTGTGGTGCAGAAAGTACCTCAACTGGTACATCACCCAAGGTAGTGGACTGTAGTGTAGCATTGTCAAGTTGATGGTCAACTGGTACATCAACTAGAGTGGTTGTGTGATGACGATCATTGGCTGGACCTATAAGAGCAACCTGTTCCTCACTACTGCTGGCAGATTCAACACCTGCAGCTGAACTTTCAATACTGTTGTACGGATCATCAACCTCATCCTGTTCCTCAGCATCTGATCCTGCGCCTGAGAGGTCAAAAATACTCTCATTATCAATGAGTACATGAGGTGTAGCAGCATTATCGCTAGCAATCAGTGGACTAGCAGACTGTACTTCCCCTGAATCACAGTTATCATGTGCCTGCAGTTTAGAAAAAGATTCAACAAAAGTAGCAAGGTGAGGTGAGACATCAATGTTAGTCTGAGATTGCTTTGAAGACACATAAGGTAATGTGTTTTCATCAAACACAACATGTCTGGATATGTAAACCCTTCTTGTAGAGGGATGATAGCATCTATATCCTTTGTGTAAGCTGCTGTACCCAATGAACACACAAGGATAGGTCTTTGGACTGAACTTATTGTTGCCCTTGATATATGGAAAACATCTACACCCGAACACTTTTAGACTGTTGTAATCAGGTTGTTCCCCATACAACTTAACAAATGGAGTCACCATTTTTAGGACTGATGAAGGCAATATATTGATGAGAAATACTGCAGTGAGGAAAGCTTCAGCCCATAAAAACAAAGGTAGATTAGCATGAAGTAGTAGAGTTAGACCAGTCTCCACAATATGCCTATGTTTTCTCTCAGCAACTCCATTTTGTTCAGGTGTGTTAGGACATGAAACATAACTCACAATGCCATGATCTTCCAAATGCTTAATGAAGTCTGTTTGGATAAACTCACCACCTCCATCACACTGAAAAATCTTAATCTCTTTAGAAAATTGTTTTTCCACCATTTTATGAAAATTTAGAAAGACCTCAAAGAATTCAGACTTCTTTTTCAGTGGATAAATCCATGTATATCTTGTGTGATCATCAACAAAAATGACATAATATTTCATATGTTGTGAAGATTTGACAGGAGCTGGTCCCCATAAGTCACAATGGATTTTCAATAAAGGGTCTTTCTCAATTTTATTTCTCAAACCAAAAGGAAGTTTACAACTCTTTCCCAACTGACAACTAGAACAAACAGTAGGCATTTTATTCCAACTACTAACATTGATGCAACTATTATTATTCAAAAACTTTAAAGACTTCAAACTAGGATGTCCTAATCTAGTATGCCACATGTTGTCTGACGTGTTCCAATCGTGTGCAGCAGTTAAAGCATAGAGATTGTTATCTTCCAAAGCATAGAGCCCATTCCTTTTAGTTCCCTTGGCCAGCAGTGCCCTTGTCTTCTTGTCCTTTACAACAAAGTTAGTTTCATCAAATTCAAGAGTGCAACAATTATCCTTTGCAAGCTTACTAACTGAGAGTAAATTCTTATTAATCTTAGGGACTACAAGAACTTCCTTTAATTTTAGACCTGATCTGGATGTGTTCCCAACATGTGTTATGTTTAACTTTGATCCATTCCCAACAATAATTTTATCTGGTCCATTGTAGTGTTTAAGATCAGTTAGGATACCTGAGTTATGTGTCATATGACTACTTGCTCCTGAGTCCACATACAAAGTGTCATCAGTGTTTTGAAGATTAGTAGCAGCCAATGCTTGTGGTAGCTCATCTGCAGCTTGGTAAGAGTAATCCCACCTGTAAAAACACTTAAGAGCAGTATGGTTATTCCTACCACAAATTTGACAAGCATTAGAATTATTCCTCTCATGACTTTCACTTGAAGGACTGTTCTGAGGACCAGGTCCATTTCTGCTGTTATAAGAACCTGTTCCCTGTCCAGCAAGCTTAAAGCCTCTTTCTCTAGAATTAAAATTACTTTTTCCTCTTCTTTGAGAGTAATTTCCTCTTCCCCTGCCTCTTTGGGCAGAGAATGCCATGTTATGATTTTGTTGAAGCACTTCTTCTTCATCCTCCCTCATATCAAAACCCCTAAGAGCATTAATAAATTGATTAAAAGTAGGATACGGTGCCTTACCTAACATGACAGTTCTGAAGGTGTTGTACTTAAGACCTAGACCTCTAGCAAAATTAATCACTTTGCTATCCTCGTCTACAGGCTTGTGAATGGCTGCAAGGCCATCACATATGCCTTTGAATTCCTTAATGTATTCATCAATTTGTTTGGTTCCTAACTTTACACTTTGCAGTTGTTGCTTGAGCTGGAACTCCTTATCTTTTGTTGCTTGAAGATATGCTTCTTCCAAGCATTCCCACATCTCCTTGGCAGTTGAGCAGCCTACAATCAAGTACATGCTTTCTTCTGTCAAGGTGCAGGTGCCTGATATCCAACTCCTTAGTAACACGTCCTTTTCCTCCCAATCATCAACAATGTTGTTGTCTTCTGCACCCTTCTCGCCTGCTACAGTTTTCTCAGCAGTTTGTTCAGTGGAACATGTCTCTTTACGTGGTTCTGTGATGAGATAGGTTAATCTCATCACTTGAATCAACTGAGTCATTTGTGTCCTCCATAGAAGATAGTTCGTCGGCTTAAGTTTAATGGAGCAGGACGAAATAAGGTGATGAAGTGAAGAGGTCGAAAGAGTGTTGGTAGAAGGGGCCATTGTGGTTTGATATCTATATTTTTTTTTGTTAGATCTAATACGTTAAAAGAGCGAAAAAGCTTTATTGCTCTGATACCATGAAGAATTCTCACAGATATGTGAAGAATCAAGGATTGTATTGATGATTGAATAATTGAGTTACATATTCCTTATATAGGAGAAGAGTCCTATACTAGCTACACTAGGAATCCTAATACAACACAAATATAATATATACAGCTTATCCTAGTCGTACACAGTATAGACTTATACATAAATTAGGATTGAATAGTCTAGTCCTAGTGTAACTCAAACTCTAACTCGTCAGACCTGTTCACCGAACCTGTTCCTTTGACCCGTTCCATCAGCTTCCTTCAACAATGTGGTGTACTAATAGCAATTACTCCTACCTAATTGTTCAATTATTTATGCCTATAGAGTGGTGTAGAAACCTAACTTTAAAGGAAAAATAACGATTTTTGTCTATTGATGATAGAAAATATATATTTCGTGTAGCATAATATAAAATATTTTTCTAACATTATATTTAGTTTAGTCCATTTTACAATTCAATTATTTTCTAAAATATCTTATTAGAGTAACATTATTATTAGAATGTCTTGTTTCTTATGTAAAAGAATAGCAAGCTTTAATAACAAATAAAGTATGACTATTAATAGTAGTACTATAATGTTTAATTTGTTGAGCACAAGAAAAAAAAATGTATGTATTTGACTTAAATATCATAAATACAAAAGAAAAAAAAAATGTATGTATTTGACTTAAATATCATAAATACAAAAGAAAAAAAAAGTTGGAATTTTATCGATTCATTCAATATATTTTCAAAAAATCATGAATATTCCTAGATTGATAGTCATTTTCGTCACATCTAATCTTTAGTGAGATAGGCTTCTATAAAATTAAATATAAAAAAAAAGATATATAGAATAATCAAAGTGTACGTAAGCTATCTATAACAATATCAGTATTAGATTTAGTCCCTACACTATTTTAAATTGAGTCACCCTGGTGATTTTTTAAAAGTTCCATTTTTGCCCTTTAAACTCCTCATGGTGCTCCAACCCTAGAGTAATTTTAAATCCTATTCAAAGGTTGGATGGGGGTAATTATGGATTTTTATTAAAAGAACAATTAGGACACGTGGAGTCCATCAATTTCACCTTAAAAAATTTCTCACTTAATAATAAAAGTCAAATACAAGGGAATTTGCTAACAAAATTTGAACATCATAACTTCTTTTTTCTTTATCACATAATAATTTGTTTTTTAATAACATGGGAAACTCAAAATTGTTATTTTTCGGATGACCACAAGGTAAAATCATCGCTTTTATATAATAACTTGTAAATAATACTGGAGAGGTAACTGTTAGGGTTTTGCCCTGATTTTCTTACTTTATTTGAAGTTTATTTTTTTCCTAAAAGAAAAGAAAAAACATTATCATAAATGTTTTTACTTTTCCTGAAGGAAAATATAATATTCTTCCATATTTGGTTTATTCCTTTCTTAGAGGAGAAATTTGGAACTCTATAAATGAAGATCTCTCTTCTCATATCAAGAATAATAGAGAATTCACAATGTAGTCATTTATATACTTTTGTTTATGGGAGATTTATTTTCTCTATAGTTTCAATATTTTTGTTTATATTAGTTTTTAATATAATAATATTATGTTTTAGTATAAGTTTTTGTTATCTGATTTATCAAACATATGATTTGCAATTGTAAGCTTATGCATGCCGCCATATTCAACCCTTCATATTCCCAACAGTAACCCACACTAGCAAGCTCGATATGACGAGCTCGACCCAGAAGGCAAACCTTTGCCTTCGCTGGCAAGGAGTTTCGACATTGAGACTTCCAACATGGAAGTTCTAAGTCCAAATCACGGAGCTACCCGAAGGGTATATAAATGTGCCTTTTAACTTGATTTCAACTGTCATCTATGTATTTCAACTTTTGGTGTGTACAGTAGATACTTAAACTTGTATAAAACTTAATAAGTATACACACATGTCCTACGTGACATAATACATATAGCATGTCATGTGGGATGCCACGTATAATATGTGTGTCTATTTATTAAACACTATACAAATTTAAGAGTCTACTGATATTTATTCAATGTTGAGGAAATAACTATTATCCGAAGGCACGACTCAAGATAAAATAGTACATCATTCCACCACCTATTTATAGTCTCCCATTTCCTCTAATTATAAACCACCACATTTTCATCTCTTTAATTTATTACACACAACATATTATCAAGAAAATGTTGTCACTTGGTATGTATATTATTGGGTCTTTACTTGTTATAGCCATTATACATTATTGGAGGAACCCTAAAAGCAATGGAAAACTCCCACCAGGTTCAATGGGTTGGCCATTACTTGGTGAGACAATTCCATTCTTTGAACCAAATACATCATTTGATATTTCTCCTTTTGTGAAGGAGAGGATGCAAAGGTAAAATAACTAATTAAAAGTTAATATTATCATTTATGTTCTTTATAATAACATGTTGTTATAGCTGTCAAAGATATTCCAACAAATGTCGTTATTATAGAGATGTTTGATGATAAGAGAGACGTGCTCGTATGACAATTAACATCCACCTCAAATTATAAAATTGTGGGTTCGAATCATCAATGAGTAAAAAAGATAAGGAGCTTCACTGTTTTAGGATTGATCTTTATATACTCTCTTTATCTGATCAATTTATGTGTGATATTTTTCTTTTTAATTTGTTTAATAGAATGACATAATTTATTTTTGGCATAATATATAAACATGATCTTTAATTTAGCTTCATCTGACATTTATGCCCTCCAATCTTGAGTGTGCATCAGTAGTCACTTCCCATGTGGCAATTCATCACTTCCCATGAGGCATCATAAGTGGTGTCATTCATATCCTATGAGGCATCATAAGTGGTGTCCTACGTGTACTATGTCACGTAGGACATGTGTGTATTTAATTTTATATATAAGTTTATGTGTTTACTTGTGCACACCCAAAATTGAAGGACATTTATGTCAACTGGAGCCAAATTGAAAGACATATTTATGTATTATGTCTTATTTTTTATATAACAAAAACAATTTAATTTTGAATGTCTCATTCTACACTTGATGAGATGATTTATAGACATACAAATATCTATGACTTATTTTAGACAACAAACTTAAAAAATCTTGTTTTGTTTGTTAAGCTGCATGCTTAGTCACCATCACATAATTAGAACTTGATTTTGGTGGACAAGTATGTCCCCCATCTTTGAGTGTGCACAAGTATGCGCGCACTTAAATTTGTATAAAACTGAACAAGTAGACACCCGTGTCCTACAAGTCATAATACACACAGGACACAAAATTACCATGTAGGGTGCCATGTAGGACGAATGAGTTTGTTTTGTTCAATTTATACAAGTTTAAGAGTCTATTTGTGCACACCTAAAGTTAAAGGTCATAGTTATCGGGTCATGCCAAGTTAAAGATTATGTTTATATTATGTCTAATTAGAACAAAGGGATCTAATTGCGGCTTCACGATGTATTTATAATACTTTGTTTTTTCATTTTTCTCAAAAAGGATGTCAAAATTTTTTATTTAGATATATTCAATTTTAAATTTCTCATTTTATACTTAATAAAATAATTTATAGTCACACAAATGTCTATGATTTATTTGAGACTATAACTTTCTGAAGTATTTCTTTATTTCTTAAACTACATGCACACACACCACATAATTAATTGGAACCCATTGATCTAAGGCTTGATATAACTTTGTGATTCGGAAACAAACCTTATATATATGTTAAAAATAAAAGAACTTAATATACATTTCGCATATTACTTATCTCTCCGCTCAAAATTCACAACATCTAAATTCTTAATCAGATATGGACCGATATTTCGAACTAGTTTGGTGGGATATCCAATCATAGTATCCACAGACCCTGATTTTAATTACTTCATCTTCCAACAAGAAGGACAATTGTTTCAAAGTTGGTATCCACATACTTTTGAAGAGATTTTTGGAAGGCAAAATGTTGGATCTTTACATGGTTTTATGTACAAGTACTTGAAAAACATGGTGCTAAATCTTTTTGGCCCTGAAAGTTTGAAAAAAATGCTGCCTGAGGTTGAAAAAACTACAAATAATAACTTGAAGAGATGGTCAAGACAAAAGAGTGTTGAGATGAAGGAAGTAGTCTAAATTTCAGGGTAATTTCAGAGATGGTCACTCGACTTTCATGTATTTTGTTACATATAAATTCATTAAACTATATTTGGTAACAAAAAAAATTATGCTTGGTAATACATTAGTTAAGAAGTCATGCTAAAAATAGAGGAGAAGAGAATCATAGCAACAAAAAAAAATATGGTGACCAAGTAAAAGATCGAAGTGCTAGAAATAACAAATAACAAGAAATTTTTTTGTAAGAGTCACTTTGAATTGACTTAAAAGAAGATCAAACTTATAATAAATTATAAAATAACTTTAAAAAGGTCAAAATATTAAAAGTAGATACACCTCTATTTTTCACTTTTTAACTTAAAATTATTTTAAGTTTGACTTTTAAAAACTACATTTTTTAAGCTAAGCCAAAAAACTGACTAATAATAATAATAATATGAAAAAAGATCTAAAATGCCCCTCAAGTATTTGATCAAAAGTAAAATATTTTATATTTTTTCAGATGATATTTGATATAACTGGAAAGAAACTTATCAGCTATGATTCTGAGAACTCTACAGAGAATGTGTGTGAAAATTTTGCCACTTTATGCTTTCCTGGAACTGCCTATCACAAGTGTTTACAGGTATTTCTGAGTTTAATTTTTGTATACTAACAATATCATAATAATTTTACATATAATCTCTAATTAAAAGTAGATCAATAACCTGAAAAAAATGAATTATCTATTATAAAAGTTAAAATAAAGTGATCATATAAAGTTCTTTACTTTATCAGTATTTATATCATATATTTTACTGCAAAAAAATTGTGAATTACATAGAATTTTTCTGGGGATATATTAGTATAAAAATTCGCAGAAAACTTATTTTTCTACAAATTTTCATATTAATTCCCAGAAAAAATCTCATATAATTATTCACAATTTTCTTGTAGTATTTTTGGCATAATACATAAATATGCCCTTTAACTTGGCTTCAAATTACATTTATACCCTTCAACTTTGAATGTGCACAAGTAGATACTTAAACTTGTATAAGGTTGAACAAATAGACACACATGTCGTACATGGCATCCTACATGTCGTACATGGCATCCTACATGTCATTTTTTGTCCTACGTGGTGTCCTACGTGTATTGTGTCACGCAGGACTCGTGTGTTTACTTGTACTACTTTATACAAATTTAAGTGTCTACTTGTGCATATCCAAAGTTTGAGGACATAAACGTAAAATGAGGTCAAGTTAAAGAACACATTTATGTAGTATGCCTATATTCTCTATTGCAATATTTCATTATAACATTCAAAAATATACATAAAAAAACAATATCATTATAACGACGTTTGACTAAATTTATACAAGTCATGATTGGACTAATTGTTTAAGGTGTTCATTAGGGAAGAAAGAAGATAATGAAGATGCTCAAGAGAATGTTAGAGGAAAGGAAATCACAACCAAGAAAAGAACAAAGTGACTTCTTTGATTATGTATTAAAAGAACTTCAAAGTAAAGATGAATAGCTTTGGATTTGATGTTTGTGTTGCTCTTTGCTAGCTTTGAGACAACCTCTTTAGCTATAACTTTGGCTATTAAATTTCTTCATGAACATCCAAAGGCTTTGAAAGAATTAAAAGTAAGTGAAAATCATCTTGTGATTACAAAGACGGATTCAGAATTTAAACTTTGTACTATAACGATATCAAGTGTTACAATAATTTCTCTAAACAACAATCACTCACTCAGGAGGAACATGAGGCAATAATTAAAAGAAGGGAAAATGCATCTTATGGACTTACATGGAAAGAATATAAATCATTAAAGTTCACATTTCAGGTATTTAATCTAAATTACAATATTGTCACTTCCAAGTTTGAATAAATTATCATAAATTAATTAATTTCATTGAAAAATGTAGTTTATCAATGAAACAATCAGATTGGCAAATATTGCTCCTTTGATTTTCAGGAAAGCACTTAAAGACATCAACTTCAAAGGTATGTAATTAAAAGACATTAAAATTCATTATTGTGATAAACAAGAAATCAAGATTTACTCAAGGGAGACATATCTTAATATAATAAAGATTTAATTTATGCTATCGATCTGTATTAAAAAAACAATAGTAATGATAACAATAACTTTGCAGAAATATAAACAACAAAGTTTAAATCATGTAATGAAAAATAGATATTAATAACATCCAAGGAAATTAATAATTGTACATTGTATGAGACAAAAGGGAAGGAAAATCGAGCTCACTGAATGCACCGTGTATCTTTAAGAAATTATTACCCTCTAGTATCTAAGGCTTAAAGGAATAGATTCTCTCAAGATAGAACGATTCTATTCTTCAATATATTGGTATAAAAAATAACGGTGTCAGCGAGCCACTCAACGGGAGTAACGTACACGAATAATTTAATTGTACAAAAGAAAAAGAAGAAGTTCATAAATTTCGCAAGTGAAAAGTCTGAGGAATCACGGGTATTTATAGGCAAGAAGAACTGTTTTTGAAATTTTGCAACCTTTCATAAACCACGACTGTTCATGAAAGTTTGCAACCTTCCAGAACAGTCATGACGATTCTTGGAAGTTACAACCTTTCAGAACAGTCATTCAAACAGAGAAAAATTCAAATAAAACGGAAAAGACGTTAACATGAGTCGAGTTAGATTTTCGATTAATTAATTAAATAATTAAAATCGCTTAGGACATTACTTAATTAATAATTAATTAAATAATTAAATACTTTGTTCAAAAAATAATCTAGCCAAAGTCGTAGCCGAGTGACGATAGCGCAAAGGGTCCATCTTTCCAACCCTTTTAATAACTAGTAAAAGTGTTTTCTTATTTAAATATTTGAACTTTTCTTTCCACCAACAAAAAAAGAGAATTGCTTTTTACTAAAGCATTAAAAGAACATTTCATCTTTCCTCTATATCCCATTAATTCTTACTATATACCCAACATAGTCGAACAAGCATCCTAGTCTTAAACATTAGAGTGATACTAAACTGAAGAAGAATTGTACAAAAACTAAACAAAACTCATTATATTACTATTAGAATAAAATAAATTACTATATATAATAAACTTTTTGTGAGATGCAGGATATACCATTCCAGCTGGTTGGGCAGTTATGGTGTGTCCCCCAGCTGTCCACTTAAATCCTGTCAACTATAAAGATCCACTATTCGTCGAAAAATTATATTATGATATGATATAAAAAAATTAAAAAAATCAACCATCTATTTGATTTACACATTATTTTGACTTTTCACTTTAAACTTGAAAAACTATTTTTTCAAATTAATTTTAAAAGGGGGAACTTTCACATATAGCCATTAAAAAATAGCTTAATTACTCTCCATAGCTATAGTTTGATATTACAATTCGTAGCTGTATGTTATAGGGGGGAGAGAGGCGAGCGAGACTGAGAGAGAACAGAGAGGCGAGAGAGAGGGCAAAAAGTAGGAGAGAGGTGAATTGTATATTTATATTGGTTAGATAATTATATACTATACACATGTATTTCTATATATGACAGACGAGATTGGGAGAGAGAGGAGAGAGGAGAGAGGAGAGCGAGATTGGAGAGGGAGGAGAGAGGTGAGCGAGAGAGGACAAAGAGTGGAAGAGAGGTGAATTGTATGTGTATATTGATTAGATAATAGTATATATTACACATATGCATTTGTATAAAAAGCAAGCGAGATTGGGAGAGAGAGGAGAGAAGAAAGCGAGAGAGGGCAGAGAGTGAGATAGAGGTGAATTGTATATGTATATTGATTAGATAATTGTATATTATACATATGTATTTGTATATTTCAGCGAATTATACATATACAAATGTGGCTAACTATACAAGGTCGAAGTCGGCCACATAATTAATGTATAATGTTAGTCATGATGGTAATTATTGCAAACTATAGCTATGATGAGTAATTAAGTATTATAAGTTTGCTTAACCACGTAATTTTCCCTTAAAAGAACCAAATTTTAAAAATATTTTTTCAACTGACGTGTATATTATAATAAAATAATGAATTGTTGAAATTCCTAACAGGGAATAGAGATAAATGGAGCATAGGAATTTTATGGCATTTGGAGGTGGCATGAGATTTTGTATTGGAGCAGACTTTGCTAAGGTGCAAATGGCTGTCTTTCTCCATTGCTTTGTGACAAAGTACAAGTAAGTGATACAAAATATATACATTGATTAAAAGAATTTATATAAAAATGTGCCCAACATGAAGAGGTGTGATACATTCATTATATACACGTCTTTAATTTAAAAATCTTCATTATCATTAGGTGGGAGACAATCATAGGAGGAGATATAGTACGAACTCTAGGTTCACAATTTCCAAATGGTTACCACATCAAAATATTTGAAAAATATGACTAAAGGTACTTGCAACTACAAATTCATATACAGACGTTGAGCAAAAATTATTATTAAGCTCGTGAACTCACTAATGTGAATGTAGATCCGCCTCTGGGTGCGCACATAGACTTTAATTTTATTATATATAAGTGCATATTTTTAAGTTAAATTAATATGGTTAATTCATAGTTTATGCATGAATAATGCATTTAAAATGCATGTCGATCTAGAAATTACTCTATCGACACTTGTGATAATACCTTATGTAATATTGCTATGTTAGATGAGAGTTGTTCTAATTATATGAATGTATTTTATATTTACTTCTCTCTTCCTTAATTTTTTTTTGTGTGTTTTATGATATTATGAAAGTTCGCCTATATGATAATAACATATCAGTTTCTTATTTTAAAGGCGTTAAATATATTTTTTAACGAAGTAAATCTATTCACGAACGTCCATGAAAAATTTTGGCTAAAATCACGCATTAATTTTGAATCACCAAAAATCATGCAGGAATTTTGATTTTACCTGCTCTGGACTTTGCCCCTCGTAACCAACTTGCTCCATTGTCAGGTCTTAACGAACGTCTATGAAAATTTTCGGATAAAATCACGTCATAATTTTGAATCTTCAGAAATTCATAAATTATAGTAAACGAAAGTTAGTAAAATCTCATTTTACTTGTTCTAGGCTCGTTTGAACTTGAAAGTGGGTCAGTTTGCCTCTTGGGACCAACTGTCTCCATTGTTAAGGTCTTAACAAACGTGTATGAAAAATTTCAGCCAAAATTGTGCCAGAATTCTAAATCACCCAAAAATACATGGACTATAGTACACAAAAATTGATAAAATCTGGTTTTACATACTTTGGGATCGTTTGAACTTTAAAATGGGTCGGTTTGCCCCTCGGGACCAACTGGATTCATTGCTAAGGTCTTAAAGTACGTCCCTGAAAATTTTCAGTCAAATCACGCCGGAATTTCAAATCACCGAAAATCCATGGACTATAGTACATGAAAATCAGTAAAATCTCGTTTTACCTACACTAGGGCTCGTTTGAACTTTAAAATGGGTTGGTTTGTCCTTTAGAACGAACTGCTCCATTGCTAAGATTTTAACGGACGTCCAAAAAAAATTTCAACTAAAATCATGCCGGAATTTCGAATCTCCAAAAATCCATAGACTATACACCAAAATCAGTAAAATTTAATTTTATCTGCTTTGGGCTCGTTTGAACTTGAAATTGGATCGATTTGTCTCTCAGGACCAACTAGCTCTATTGCTAAGCTCTTAATGGATATCCATTAAAAATTTCGGCCAAAATAACTCCAGAATTTTGAATCACCCAAAATTCAGGGACTGTGGTACACGAAAATCGGTAAAATCAGGTTTTACCGGCTCTCAGCTCGTCTGAACTTGAAAATCGTACAGTTTGTCCCTAAGGACCAACTACTCAATTTCTAATGTCTTAACGGATGTCCATAAAATATTTCGACTAAAATCACGCCAAAATTTTGAATCACAAAAAATTCATGGACTATAGTACACGAAAATTGATAAAATCATCTTTTATCTTCTACGGGGATCGTTTGAAATTGAAAATTGTCCGGTTTCCCCCTCGGAACAAACTGACTCTATTGTTAAAGTCTTAAAGTCTTGGCCAAAATCAAGAACGTCCGAAAATGGTAAAATAATTATGTTCTGGTACACTTGAAAACTCACATTTAAGGCTAATAATATCCATGAATTTTCGGCCAAAATCACGCTAGATTTTGAATCACCAAAATTTATTGACTGTAGATCACGAAAATTGGTAAAATTTAGCTTTAACTGCTTTGGGCTCGTTTGAACTTGAAAATGGATCGATTTGTCCCTCAGAACCAATTGGCTCCATTGTTAAAGTCTTAATATGAAATTTTTCGACCAAAATCACGTCGAAATTCTGAGTTACCAAAAATCCATGAATTGTAGTACACAAAAATTTGTAAAATCTAGTTTTACTTGTTGTGGGTCTCGTTTGAAATTGAAATGGGTCAGTTTGCCCCTCGAGATCAACAGTCTCCTTTGCTAAGGTCTTAATGGACATCTGTGAAAATTTTTAGCCAAAATCACCCTGAATTCTTAATCTCTATAAATCAATGGACTATAGTACACGAAAATCGATAAACACAGGTTTTACTTGCTGTAGGGATCGTTTGAAATTGAAAATGAGTCGGTTCGCCCCTCAAAACCAAGAGTCTCCTTTGCTAAGGTCTTAATGGACGTCCATGAAAAACTTTGGGCAAAATCACCCCGAATTCTTAATCATTAAAAATCAATAGACTATAGTACACGAACATTGGTAAACTCATGTTTAACCTTCTCTGGGACTCGTTTGAACTTGAAAATGGATTGGTTAGCCGCTCGGGACCAACTGGCTCTGTTGACACCCAATTTTGGCCTAACATTTTAAAAATTCGTAATTTTGAAGTTTTATTTGTTTAATAGCTTAGAATAATTTTTTTTATAATTTTAAATAAGTTTATCGATAACTATCTCTATTTATCAAAATTTAGAATTTTTGTTAGTTAATTTTTTAAATTGCATTTCACATGTCATTAGTTACGTTTATTATATTATTTTAAAATTTTATTTTATTTATTATATTTGTTAATATTTATGTTGAATTTAGCACAGTCTAAAATTTAGTCAAATACGAAATTGTTTTAGGATTCTATTGAGATAATTTTGGGCCACAATACTAAGCCCATCATTTGGGCCCATTGCATTTTGTTTATTTAGGTTTAGATTAGGTTTAGGGGAAGAGAGGATTTTTTGAGGGGGTTGAGGACTTTTCTTCCATTTTTCTCCCCTCTCCGCCTCCCTCTTCTCTTCTCCCTCTGCCTCTCGTTCATCTTTTTTGCAGGCAGCAGCAGTGGAGAGCAGCGAACAACCAGCAGCAACAGCTGCTCGGTCCAGCAGTGATGGACGCCGGTGAAGCAGCAGCAACCATCAGCGCCGGCGAGGCGCACGCCAAACGACTCCAGCAGCAGACCGGCGAGGAGCAGCAAGCAACCAATAGCCGCCGCTGCTCCGCTTCTCGTTAGGACCACCGAAACCAACAGAATCCGCCGCCCCTCTTCTTCTCTCCTCTCCCGTCGCTCCTCCTCTTCTTCCTTGCTCCAAACCACCTCCCGTTTTGACCAAAAATCCCAACCAAAATCCCCTTCGTTTTCCAGCAAATAGCCAACAAACCCACGAGTTTCCTCCACCAAACAACAACAAAGCCGATGAGCTTCGAAGGCTCTGGCAGCACAGCCACCAACACTCTTTTGTTTTTCCCTTTTTCCGGTGAAAGAATCACCGAAAACAACCCCAAAACAGCAATCCCAAATGGCCTGTCCCTTTCCTTCTTTCTCTTTTTTTTTTTTTTTTAATTTTTGTGGTATTTGTTTGCAGGTATTCGGTGAAGTTTCAAACTCCGGCGACCCATAATATGGATGCCGACGGTAGCTCCGATGAACAGTGTATCTGACCATTTGTTTCTCAGGTAACTATAGTCTATCATTTGCTCAGTTCTCTTGTTTTCTTGTTCAAATATTATTTCTTACTTAGTTTATATTTTTTCTGACATGATTTGGGGATTTAGTTATCTTTATTATATTTTTGTTTAGGTTTGCTGATGTTAAGCTTATTACCATAAATAAGTATTATGGCAACTTTGTTAGTTTCTTTTTTTTTTTTCTAGTAAAAATTTATTATTATTATTATTTTTCTCTCTGACCAACAATGGAGAGTTCTTGCCTTATTTTATTTAATAGTTGTATTTTTACTTTATAATATTTGTCATGTTATTAATTACTGACCTGCTATATTTGTTGAATTTTGTCATTTTCATACTTTCGAGTTGACTATGTGTTAGGTTGATTTTAGTTGTGTTTAACGTTTCAAGCTTTGTGGTATTTGTTTTACTGTGATTTTTCTTCTTTTTTGTTGCACCTATGTATATTTTATTTATTATTTTCTTTATATTTTTTTTCTTGATAATGGATAGCATTAGTACAGTGCAGTCTATATGTATTTGTTTGGGTTGATTTTTGTTGTTTTATTGCATATTTCTTTTGGTCGAAAGTTGTTTAGTTCTAGTGACATATATTCGAATAAAGTCTGGACATTTTGAAATTAATTATACCTTATTATTTAATGGCCAATGATAAAATCTCTCCGTCGGTTTTGGAGGCCTTCCCATTTTAAAAAGACGGAATTTTA
Organism: Solanum sitiens; assembly: GCA_016801875.1. Classification (NCBI taxonomy): domain Eukaryota; kingdom Viridiplantae; phylum Streptophyta; class Magnoliopsida; order Solanales; family Solanaceae; genus Solanum; species Solanum sitiens. The sequence goes on along the minus strand of JABWTJ010001115.1, from coordinate 22,898 downwards.
GTTAAAGTTTATATTATAAAATTGTTAAAATGGCCAATGATAAAATCTCTCCGTCGGTTTTGGAGGCCTTCCCATTTTAAAAAGACGGAATTTTAGTTAAAGTTTATATTATAAAATTGTTAAAATGGCCAATGATAAAATCTCTCCGTCGGTTTTGGAGGCCTTCCCATTTTAAAAAGACGGAATTTTAGTTAAAGTTTATATTATAAAATTGTTAAAATGGCCAATGATAAATTCTCTCCGTCGGTTTTGGAGGCCTTCCCATTTTAAAAAGACGGAATTTTAGTTAAAGTTTATATTATAAAATTGTTAAAATGGCCAATGATAAAATCTCTCCGTCGGTTTTGGAGGTCTTCCCATTTTAAAAAGACGGAATTTTAGGTAAAGTTTATATTATAAAATTGTTAAAATGGCCAATGATAAAATCTCTCCGTCGGTTTTGGAGGCCTTCCCATTTTAAAAAGACGGAATTTTAGTTAAAGTTTATATTATAAAATTGTTAAAATGGCCAATGAAAAATCTCTCCGTCGGATTTAGAGGCCTCCACATTTTAAAAGACGGACATTTAGTTTAAGTTCATATTGTTTATTTTTGTAAAGAATTGATCGATGAAAAAAAAAAATCTCTCATTCTAGTTTCTAAGAAAAGTTGATTTTCTTAGATATGTATTTATTCATATTGGCTTGATTATATTTATCATAATTTGATTTCATTGCTTTTATTTAAGTCTACTTCCGATGATATTATTACTTTCTTTGTTTAGTTTTGATGATATTCTTATTGTTGGTTTCCCGTTTGACTTCACTTTTCATGATATTAATTTTGTCATTTTATATTCTGAAAGTAATGTGCTCTTTATTCGTTTAAGTTAGTTGCAATTTTAGTATTTTTGATACTATGTGATAGGTCTTATATATATTTATTAGTTTTTTGATACTATGTGATAGGTCTTATATATATTTATTAGTTTCTCCTTTTGACTCACATGTAGTTATTCTTAATTAATTTATTTTGATTGATTACATTGACCATTTAAGAAGATACTAGCAAATCTTGTTTTGTTAATTTCATGTGGCTACCTTTATTATTTTGTTGTTTGAGTTAAAACTGGCCGATGAAGAAATTACCGTCGATTTCCAAGGCCTTCCATGTTAATAAGATGGATTTTTATTTTTAAGTTATTATTTGAGTTATTCATTGTTATTTATATTTATTTGGTACTAACTCTTTTACTGAGTGTCTTTACAGGTACCCGGAGGTGCTTCTCCTTGAAATTATTCGAATGTAGTTCGAATCATACTTTTTATTCATTATTTTGTATATATTGACGTTAGGCAAACTTTAGGCCGTTTCTTATATTTTCTTATTTTATTATTTGTGTATATTGCATGTTCATTATATTTGTATATTATTTTATTTTTTCCTCAATTTGAAAAAAAATGAATTCAGCCGGGACCTACACTTGTGGATTTTGAAGGGTGCCTAACCCCTTCCCTTCGGAATAATTTGAACCCCTTACCTAGAATCAAATTAGTTTCGTAGATCACTTAATGGTTTCCTAGTTTTTTCCTAAAATTAGGTGGCGACTCTTTTTAAAACTCGTTTATTTTTAAAACTCTTTCAAAGTTGAATCAATTAATTATTTTTCGAGTTGCCGCGACGTTTTGCCCTATTTGAATAGAGTGGGGATGTAAACAGAATGGCGACTCTGCTGGGGACTATTAGAGGTTCTAACCATATGAATTCATTTTTTAAAAATTGAGGAAATTCTTTTATTGTGTTATACCTTGTATTTTTATATTTCGCTGATTATGTGTATATTGTATTTGTTGTTTATTCAATTTTCTTTTATTGTATGTATATTGTCATTGCACTCATACATCTTTTCGCCAAATGGCAAATAGTATGCATTAGGAAAACGGAAGTTACGTGGCTTTCCACGGCTTCTTTCAGAAATACACAAGAGTTTCATTTGGAAGTATCAAACGAATAGTTGGAATGCGGTCATCCGACGTCGTTTGGTAGCTTCACCCCGTTGTTTGTCCGACTCGGGTTACCGTCAACTTGAAAACTATTCTAGTGAAACCTAAGATAGAGCAAAATCAAATCCAAATCTAAGCATTGAACTAAGATGATCCAACACCCAAGGTGTGTTGGGTTCATTAGAGAGACCACCTTGAGTTCAAAAGGGCCTCCGGCCTAAACGGACAATCATAATTGTGTGTAATTTGAAGGATGTATACGACATTTGACAAACTATGGTCCATCTGATTAGAGAGTTATTTTAATAGTCTATTTTTGTCAAAATCGATTCTTCACAAGCTATCATTCCATCAAATAAGTGTTGACAATCGAAGATGACAACAAGTTCAAGAGAGAGTACCTTTCACAAAGGCTTAGAATAGGATAGTACTTCTGCGTGGGATTGAATAAATGTATTTTTTTTCTTTTTTCTTTTTTTTTTTCCCCTTACTTCAAATTTTATTTCATTTATTCATAAAATATTGTAGCAAGTGTTTTTGTTGAACAATGGAAAGTTGTCAAATGTCGTAATACATCCTTTAAATCGGTAGGCCTACCCTAGGCATAAAAGGGTCACATATTTGTATAGGACGCGCAATAATTGTTTGTATGCTATGTGATATATTTCAGTTTGTCTTTAATTAAAATAGTATTTGTGTGTTTAATTCATTATTTGTGTGATATTTTGCATTATCCATTATGTACATGAACTAACACTCTTACATTTTGAGTTGTTCTTTACAGCGAAAAATTGATTTATGTCTGAATTCAGAAATCATTATTTGTCCGAAGTCGCAAGAGACAAGAGGATTAACGAAATGCGAGTCCTTGTAATTCACAAGACATTAATATTAAGTCAAAACGATAAATCAGGGGAGTATTTGACTATGAGGTGACACCCACTTATTTTTATTATTATTTTGCATGATGGTCCTGCTCTCACATATTTCTCATATTTTTGTAGGAATACCGTCCCCGATATCAGTCGGGGATGGTCATAACAATGTTTGGATCTCGTGAAAATTGGGAGGAGACAGTTCCAAGAAAACATTCAAAAAGAGTATACGTAGAAATTACTGTGAAAATTTGCAGGTTACATTCAAAAGACAGTATAAAAATTGACGAATAAGAGACTATAAAACATATTGGTGCGAAAAAAAAAGGGTCAAAAAACACTTCATGACTATAAATTTTAGTGGCGTTAGACCTAGAAATTTTTTTGAGTTGTCTAAATTTTTAAATTATTATGTGCCTTATCTGATGAACTACGCGAACCTGATTCTCATTTTAATGAGATACGTAGGCAACCCTTCTTGGGTTCGGTATTATCTTCTCCAAAAAAAGGTAAAAAATAAAATAATAAATAAAATAGTTTGTGCATATTTTCCAAGTCATATCTGCATGAACTACGCACACCTGATTCTCATTTTAATGAGATACGTAGGCAGCCCTTCTCGGGTTCGGTAATCATTCTTTCAAAAAAAAAAAAAAAATTTACTTGTACATACTGTAAGAGTCATGTCTTCAGCTCGGTTGGGACCTATGTAGTTAAGAGCATGTAAATATATTTGATATGATGGAAAAGACTGACTTTGCGGTAAACTATAGATTCTCGTGGTACCTCTTATCTGTACTTTTGTGATGCTTGAAAATTCTCTTGCATGCAATCAAGATAAGAATAAAACTAACCTTATGTTTCATGTGCATTGTGTGGTGAGATTTTGATCAAAGTTCAATTGTGTTACACTGTTGATCTAGAACTTGACCTGAATGTTTTTCAAGGCGAAATCCTGAGTAATGTTTGGTTTGAGAAAGGATTGTAGGCCTTTTTTGACCCGATTGTGCCTTTCAAAGCCTACCAAAATTACATTAATCCCTAGTTTTCCCATTTTGAGCCTGAAACCTTTCTTTGAACAACCATATCTTAACACTACCCTTTTAAGTGCTTACAAGCACTATCCTCTCTTGGCCCAACCTTCTTGAGTGCACCAAGAATGTGCAAATTATAAGAGAAGATCCATGTTTGAAATTTCCGAAAGCAAAGATATCGAGTCTCCCAAAGTCAAGAAAACAAAAGACTTCTAGAGAAAAAAGAAATAAAGGAAGAAAGAAAAGGTGAAAGGAATAAAGAAAGGCAAAAATATTCTTACAAGGTCAATGAAAGGTGGGAAGGAAAATACTCCAACAAAAAGGAGAAAAATTTATAAGAAATGAGTGAAATAAAAGAAAAGCTCCAAGAAATAAGGACTCAAAAGAAGTCGAAACAAAGGAAGAAAAAAGAAGAAGAAGGGAAAAGAGTCAAAAATGAGAATTCAAAAGAAGTTGAAAAGGGGGGAGAACAATGAAGAGGATCTAACGCAAAGGCGTACCAATCATTAAGAGCACAAATTCTGTGTGACGCTCAAGGAGGAATTAAGTCACTTTTATCCCAAATAAATATCCTACCCATACCTAAGCCTACGGTACAAGCCAATGACAAGCCCTACATGATCTCATTCTAAATGTTCTCACATTAGTGGAGATTTACATATGGGTCAAGCATATGGTATCACAGTTGTATGCATTGAACATTCTTGTGAGTGTGAGTGCACTTTGGAAAATGTCCTAAAATCAAATGTTTCAAATACGTGTGAAATAGGACAAGTCTTTTTCGTGAGGGCACTTGAAACATGAGGATTGATACAATTCAGAACCTTTGTTTGAAGCAAGATGAACGGATCATGTTGATCCTTAAGTATATTGGAGGTACCACTTGAAGCTGTAGGAATTACCTTAAACTCAATCTTAAAAATAAAAAAAAATAAAAAAAGGGAATGAGAGATTTACCTGCAATCTTAATTGTTGGTACCAATTGTATTGAAGGTTTGACTATCTCATCACATTCTTTTTTTTTCAAAAAGAAAAAAAAGTGAGCGAACACTCATTCTTTAATATTTTAAAAACCTTTTTAAGAGTCTTTCAATTTTATTATAAAAAAAAAAATTGCCTTTTGAGCTGTTCATTGTAAAAAGTGTCATCGGGTTAATCTCGTATGTGTGAGAGTCATATTTTACTGCATGGATTGTCCGTCCAAAAATTTGACATGCTTTTTTATATCTCTAGGCTTTGGATATCACATGCAATATTATTTTCCTATTTCATCATGTTCATATTGTACATTTTCTACTGATGATCTTCTTTCAGATTCATTGCAGTATTCATCATCTACAAGTTTGAAACTACATTTGACCTGATTCCTGCCTCAACAGGATATGTAGGCGCCACAACGGCTCGGTCATATACCCAGTGTGATTATTATTTCTCCTTACAATGAAAACTGGGACAGAATTTTTGAAAACATCTCAAAAATTCTCAAAGGAGGTGTTATCGCCAACAAGTCAAGATTGAAGATCATTTTGAGATTTGCCAAAATTTTAACTGGGACAGAATTTTTGAGGAAGACCTCAAAATTCTGATAAGTACCGCGAGAAGCTTGATAGCAACTACAAAAATCATGCATCGCGAGTTAAACTTTATGCATTGCGGGAAGATATTCATGCCCGCAGAAGATCAAGCATCACAAGTTAATATTCATGCATTGCGAAAGATCATGCATCGCGAATTAATATTCATGCATAGCGGAAAATCATGCATCGAGAGTCAATATTCATGCATAGCGAAAAATCATGCATCGCGAGTTAATATTCATGCATTGCGAAAGATCATGCATCGCGAATTAATATTCATGCATAGCGGAAAATCATGCATAGCGGAAAATCATGCATCAAGAGTCAATATTCATGCATAGCGAAAAATCATGCATCGCGAGTCAATATTCATGCATTGCAAAAGATCATGCATCGCGAGTCAATATTCATGCATTGTAAAAGATCATGCATCGAGAGTTAATATTCATGCATCGCGAGAAGATTTCATACCTCGCAGAAATTAATGCATAGCGAGAAGATTTCATACCTCGCAGAAATTAATGCATAGCGAGAAGATTTCATACCTTGCGGAATTCATGCATCGCGAAAAGATTTCATTCATCGCAGAAATTTATGCATCGCGAGAAGATTCCATCCCTCGCAAAATTTATGCATTGCAGAAAATCATGCATCGAGAGTTAATATTCATGCATTGCGAAATTCATGCATCGCAAGAAGATTTCATACCTGACAGAAATTAATGCATCGCAAGAAGATTTCATACCTCGCAGAAATTCATGCATCGCGAGAAGATTTCATACCTCGCAGAAATTCATGCATAGCGAGAAGATTTCATTCCTCGCAGAAATTTATGCATCGCAAGAAGATTCCATCCCTCGCAAAATTTATGCATTGCAGAAAATCATGCATCGAGAGTTAATATTCATGCATTGCGAAATTCATGCATCGCGAGAAGATTTCATACCTCGCAGAAATTAATGCATAGCGAGAAGATTTCATACCTCGCAAAATTTTATACATCGCCAAGAAGATGTTTGCATTTAAGTCGCATATATTCGGAGGTGAAGGATGTGCACCATATCTTTTCAACGTTCAAGTCGGTGGAAACTTGCGTTGAAAGATATTTGAATTTAAGACGCATCTATTCGGAGGTGAAGGATGTGCACCATATCTTTTCAACGTTCAAGTCAGTGGAAACTTGCGTTGAAAGATATTTGCATTTAACACGCATCTATTCGGAGGTGAAGGATGTGCACCATACCTTTTCAACATTCAAGTCGGTGGAAACTTGCGTTGAAAGATATTTGCATTTAAGACGCATCTATTCGGAGGTGAAGGATGTGCACCATATCTTTTCAACGTTCTAGTCGGTGGAAACTTGCGTTGAATGATATTTGAATTTAAGACGCATCTATTCGGAGGTGAAGGATGTGCACCATATATTTTCAACGTTCGAGTCGGTGGAAACTTGCGTTGAAAGATATTAGCATTTAAGATGCATCTATTCAAAGGTGAAGGTTCTGCACCCTATCTATTCAACGTTCAAGTCGGTGGAAACTTGCGTTGAAAGATGTTTGCATTTTGTCCTACCGATGGACATACATTCAAAATCCTACCGATGGATAATCTTTTCATTTGTCTTACCGATGGACATACATTCCAAATTCTACAGATTGATCATCATCTTCATTCGTCCTACCAAGGGACCTGTATTTATCTCCATTTATCGTATCATAAGAGATGTTACCCTTTTTCTTTTAGTTTTGCCTATAATAATGAGTTTTATCTTTTTTTTTTTAGAACATTCTAGAGGATGCACTCTCAGAGGAGCCACATGTCCAAATTACTTCAGCGAGGACGCAACACATCATAGAACCTTTTGGAGAAAAGTCTGGGATTGACTTCCACCAAATTCAACCGCACTTCTCTACAAATGTCATGTGTTCGATCAAAATTGGGTTTGTCAATTTTCGTTGTCCACGATTTCTTTCATCAATCATACACATTGAAAGGGACAGCTGTTGACACCCAATTTTGGCCTAACATTTTAAAAATTCGTAATTTTGAAGTTTTATTTGTTTAATAGCTTAGAATAATTTTTTTTATAATTTTAAATAAGTTTATCGATAACTATCTCTATTTATCAAAATTTAGAATTTTTGTTAGTTAATTTTTTAAATTACATTTCACATGTCATTAGTTACGTTTATTATATTATTTTAAAATTTTATTTTATTTATTATATTTGTTAATATTTATGTTGAATTTAGCACAGTCTAAAATTTAGTCAAATACGAAATTGTTTTAGGGATTCTATTGAGATAATTTTGGGCCACAATACTAAGCCCATCATTTGGGCTCATTGCATTTTGTTTATTTAGGTTTAGATTAGGTTTAGGGGAAGAGAGGATTTTTTGAGGGGGTTGAGGACTTTTCTTCCATTTTTCTCCCCTCTCCGCCTCCCTCTTCTCTTCTCCCTCTGCCTCTCGTTCATCTTTTTTGCAGGCAGCAGCAGCGGAGAGCAGCGAACAACCAGCAGCAACAGCTGCTCGGTCCAGCAGTGATGGACGCCGGTGAAGCAGCAGCAACCATCAGCGCCGGCGAGGCGCACGCCAAACGACTCCAGCAGCAGACCGGCGAGGAGCAGCAAGCAACCAATAGCTGCCGCTGCTCCGCTTCTCGTTAGGACCACCGAAACCAACAGAATCCGCCGCCCCTCTTCTTCTCTCCTCTCCCGTCGCTCCTCCTCTTCTTCCTTGCTCCAAACCACCTCCCGTTTTGACCAAAAATCCCAACCAAAATCCCCTTCGTTTTCCAGCAAATAGCCAACAAACCCACGAGTTTCCTCCACCAAACAACAACAAAGCCGATGAGCTTCGAAGGCTCTGGCAGCACAGCCACCAACACTCTTTTGTTTTTCCCTTTTTCCGGTGAAAGAATCACCGAAAACAACCCCAAAACAGCAATCCCAAATGGCCTGTCCCTTTCCTTCTTTCTCTTTTTTTTTTTTTTTTAATTTTTGTGGTATTTGTTTGCAGGTATTCGGTGAAGTTTCAAACTCCGGCGACCCATAATATGGATGCCGACGGTAGCTCCGATGAACAGTGTATCTGACCATTTGTTTCTCAGGTAACTATAGTCTATCATTTGCTCAGTTCTCTTGTTTTCTTGTTCAAATATTATTTCTTACTTAGTTTATATTTTTTCTGACATGATTTGGGGATTTAGTTATCTTTATTATATTTTTGTTTAGGTTTGCTGATGTTAAGCTTATTACCATAAATAAGTATTATGGCAACTTTGTTAGTTTCTTTTTTTTTTTTCTAGTAAAAATTTATTATTATTATTATTTTTCTCTCTGACCAACAATGGAGAGTTCTTGCCTTATTTTATTTAATAGTTGTATTTTTACTTTATAATATTTGTCATGTTATTAATTACTGACCTGCTATATTTGTTGAATTTTGTCATTTTCATACTTTCGAGTTGACTATGTGTTAGGTTGATTTTAGTTGTGTTTAACGTTTCAAGCTTTGTGGTATTTGTTTTACTGTGATTTTTCTTCTTTTTTGTTGCACCTATGTATATTTTATTTATTATTTTCTTTATATTTTTTTTCTTGATAATGGATAGCATTAGTACAGTGCAGTCTATATGTATTTGTTTGGGTTGATTTTTGTTGTTTTATTGCATATTTCTTTTGGTCGAAAGTTGTTTAGTTCTAGTGACATATATTCGAATAAAGTCTGGACATTTTGAAATTAATTATACCTTATTATTTAATGGCCAATGATAAAATCTCTTCGTCGGTTTTGGAGGCCTTCCCATTTTAAAAAGACGGAATTTTAGTTAAAGTTTATATTATAAAATTGTTAAAATGGCCAATGATAAAATCTCTCCGTCGGTTTTGGAGGCCTTCCCATTTTAAAAAGACGGAATTTTAGTTAAAGTTTATATTATAAAATTGTTAAAATGGCCAATGATAAAATCTCTCCGTCGGTTTTGGAGGTCTTCCCATTTTAAAAAGACGGAATTTTAGGTAAAGTTTATATTATAAAATTGTTAAAATGGCCAATGATAAAATCTCTCCGTCGGTTTTGGAGGCCTTCCCATTTTAAAAAGACGGAATTTTAGTTAAAGTTTATATTATAAAATTGTTAAAATGGCCAATGAAAAATCTCTCCGTCGGGTTTAGAGGCCTCCACATTTTAAAAGACGGACATTTAGTTTAAGTTCATATTGTTTATTTTTGTAAAGAATTGATCGATGAAAAAAAAAAATCTCTCATTCTAGTTTCTAAGAAAAGTTGATTTTCTTAGATATGTATTTATTCATATTGGCTTGATTATATTTATCATAGTTTGATTTCATTGCTTTTATTTAAGTCTACTTCCGATGATATTATTACTTTCTTTGTTTAGTTTTGATGATATTCTTATTGTTGGTTTCCCGTTTGACTTCACTTTTCATGATATTAATTTTGTCATTTTATATTCTGAAAGTAATGTGCTCTTTATTCGTTTAAGTTAGTTGCAATTTTAGTATTTTTGATACTATGTGATAGGTCTTATATATATTTATTAGTTTTTTGATACTATGTGATAGGTCTTATATATATTTATTAGTTTCTCCATTTTTCAATAACTTTAGATTTGTATTGCTGCTCCTTTTGACTCACATGTAGTTATTCTTAATTAATTTATTTTGATTGATTACATTGACCATTTAAGAAGATACTAGCAAATCTTGTTTTGTTAATTTCATGTGGCTACCTTTATTATTTTGTTGTTTGAGTTAAAACTGGCCGATGAAGAAATTACCGTCGATTTCCAAGGCCTTCCATGTTAATAAGATGGATTTTTATTTTTAAGTTATTATTTGAGTTATTCATTGTTATTTATATTTATTTGGTACTAATTCTTTTACTGAGTGTCTTTACAGGTACCCGGAGGTGCTTCTCCTTGAAATTATTCGAATGTAGTTCGAATCATACTTTTTATTCATTATTTTGTATATATTGACGTTAGGCAAACTTTAGGCCGTTTCTTATATTTTCTTATTTTATTATTTGTGTATATTGCATGTTCATTATATTTGTATATTATTTTATTTTTTCCTCAATTTGAAAAAAAATGAATTCAGCCGGGACCTACACTTGTGGATTTCGAAGGGTGCCTAACCCCTTCCCTTCGGAATAATTTGAACCCCTTACCTAGAATCAAATTGGTTTCGTAGATCACTTAATGGTTTCCTAGTTTTTTCCTAAAATTAGGTGGCGACTCTTTTTAAAACTCTTTTATTTTTTAAATTCATTTAAAATTGAATTAATTAATAATTTTTTGAGTTGCCGCGACGTTTCGCCCTATTTGAACAAAGTAGGGATGTAAACAGGCTCCATTGCTGAGGTCTTAATGAACATCCATGAAAAACTTCGGTCAAAATCATGCTGAAATTTCGAATCATAAAATCTTCATGGACTATAATACACGAAAATCAATAAAATTTGGTTTTACCATCTCTGGGGCTCGTTTGAACTTGAAAATGAGCCGATTTTCCCTTGCCAAATGGCTCTATTGCTAAGGTATTAACAGATGTCCATTAAAAATCACACCGAAATTCTGAATCATCAAAAATTCATGAACTATATAGTACACAAAAATCGATAAAATTGGGTTTTACTTAATATATGGCTCGTTTGAACTTGAAAATGGGTTTTTAACCCCTCAGGGACTAATTATCTCCACTATTAAGGTCTTAACGGAAGTCCATAGAAAATTTTAGCCAAAATCACGTCGTAATTCCATCACAAAAATCAATAGACTTTAAAATGGATCGGTTTCCTCTTGGGGATTATCTCGCTCCATTTCTAAGGTAACGAACGTCCATGAAAAGATTTGGCCAAAATCATGCCGGAATTCTGAGTCACCAAAAATCTATGGACTATAGTACATAAAATTGGTTGAATTTAATTTTACGTACTCTAGGTTCGTTTGAACTTAAAAACGGGTTGGTTTGCCCCTCGAAACCAATTGGCTTCATTACTAAGGTCTTAACGGACATCCATGAAAAAGTTTGACCAAAATCACGCCAAAATTCCGAATCACCAAAAATCAATGGACTATAGTACACACAAATCGGTAAAATCTAATTTTACCTGCTCTGGAGCTCGTTTACACTTGAAAAGAGACTGATTTGTCCCTCGATACCAACTGACTTCATTGCTTAAGATCTTGACCGTATGTATGTAGCTACACTATTGATATCATGGACATGCAAGTTACCTTACATTTGTTTTTGTCTTATTACATAAATAGTTTAGAAAAAACTTACCTTTTACCTTCCTAGAGTGTCACATAAATCAAAGGGTTGTTCATGTAACAGTATATGTGACGAAAAAAAGTTATATTCATATGTAAAATAGCAGTACTGTAAATCGTGTATAATTGTGTATATGTAATATATAACTAATTGGCGGTATGTATATACCATAACATAAGGATTTTATTATGTACTAAAATTTGTCCATGGATGTACCAAAAAATTGATATAAACGAAATAGTTCCATAAGTATTTCTATCGATAACGTACGTTATAAAAGAAGAAAATGTTGGGAAAAAACACAAAGATTGTTACCATCTATATTTAGTTCCATAAGTTTTCTTTTTGTGTTCTGCAATCAGAATAAATATGTGGGGGGAAAACGTATAGTAATGTTATACAAAGAAATTTAATTTAGCGTTAATTAACAAATAATAAAATTGAAATCGATTTATAACAAATGGAAAAATTAGATAAAGAAAACGAAATTTAAGATTCTATGTTCGGCGATTAAAATTTCTTTAAAGCTTGATTTTAAAATTTGACTTATTGAGAAACGTATATTGTTTTATATGAGCAATATATAAAAAGACTAGAGTCATTGAGAGGAATTTATATCTGAAATTTTGAAATTATTTAGAGAAAATTTAAATTGGTTGAGATTAAAAAAAATAGCCCGCAATGTATAAATATTATATTAATAGAATATACAAGAATTCCTAACCAAATGGTCCCAATTCCTCAAGAAATTAGAAAAGACACTTTGGATTATGCTAATTAATGTAACTTATATAGATTATTGGTTGAATCTATTTGAACTTAATTTATTTTAGTTCATCAAAAATTAGGTTGATCCGGCATAAATTGACAAAAATGGCAACACCAACAATGTTAATTCGAGGTAGAAAAATTAGGCAGAAATTATTATGCAAAATTGGCTCAATCTATTTAATCCAATTTATTTCTGTCTATTAATATTAATAATCCATTAATAAGGGAAAACGGTATTTTCAGTCCCTGTGTTAAGACTGTATTCTTATTTTAGTCCTCGTGTTATCTAACTTAGCATTATTAACCTTCAATTATATCAAATAAGTGATTTTAGTCCTTCAACTTACAGATTCACAGTGAGTTCACTGCTAAAAGGGATAGTTCGGGTATTTCCTTTTTAATTCTCTCTTTTTGAAGAACAAGCTAAGTCTTTCCTATTTCTATCTAGAAGAACAAGCCCGTCGATTTGTGCTACAATTTCAAAAACCAACTTGATAGGCATTAACCCTCTCTCTTACACCGACGAACGATAAATTATGCAACAATTTTTAAAAAGTTTTTTGTTTTCTCAAGCAATTACTTTAAAATATTCGAATTACCCCTTTTAGCAGTGAACTCTGTTAATTTTTTTGGATATGTTAGTTGAAGGATTAAAATCACTCACTTGATATAATTAAAGGTTAATAGTACTAAGTTAAATAACACAAGGACTAAAATAAGAAATTAGCCTTAACATAGAGATTAAAAGTACCGTCCATTAATAATTAGGCTGATTTGGTATAAAATGAAAAAAAATGGCAACAACAACAATATTATTTCGAGGTAGAATAACTAGGCAGAAATATTTACCAAAACTAGAAATCTACAATCTACACTACAAGAAGTTAGGGATTTATAAAGCCGAATCAAAAATCGAATTAAATTAAAAAAGAAATTCTACTAATAGTTTGATTTGGTATTGAAAAATTCGGACTACATGTAGCTGAAATTCGGACAAAAGGACTATTCAAATTATATACTAGAATATGTATAAATTAATTTCATAAAATATCAAATAGTTCAAATATTTATACGTCTTTGTCCTTTTAATAATTTTTTATAGAAAATAATATTAATAAAATTACTTATTTAAGCTAAGAGCAATTGGAGATAGTATAAACTACTTATTGGTATAAATTAACAAACTATATTTACATACTTTATTTATTTATAACTTTCTTTTCAATTAGGAATCTAAAATTTTAATTCTTTTTTTAAAATTTAAAAACTTCTGTAAAATATATGCATTTATTTGTTATTTTATCCTTGTTTTACATTTTTTTTTAAAAATAATATTATGAATTCATGAATGGTTCTAAGTTAATTCTAACTTAATTTTTTATTTTGTATTTTATAATTTATAAGTTTTATATTTTTGGTGTTGATACGTGATCGTTGATAATTTTTGTCTCAACCATATATTAAATTGAGAGAAATATATTTGAATAAAATAAGATCAATTCAAATACTATATAATATATACTATTTTTGGCTTTATCATGTATTACTAATAAATATTTTAATAATAATTTCTTTGTGTAGATTTTTTTTGTATAGATGTGGGGAAAGATGATTATTATTATTATTATTATGATTATTATTATTATTATTACTATTATGATTATTATTATTAAATAGAATTTTTTTGTTAATCAATTCTTAATTATATATATTTAATTAACTTCAAAAAACTCAAAATCAAACTAATAATGATTTATTTGGTTATTATCAAACTTTTTCAGTTTTCTTTTTAAAATTTAATCAACTTAAAAAAACATTGACCAATTTTAATTTTTGAAAAAAAAAAAGAAACACAGAATGATTTTGGTTGGTTACTTCTTTTTATTTCTTTTTAGTTATTTTTAAACAAATTGAAATTATAATTTTAAAATTATTGAATTTTTATAGTGCTGATGACACATGTTACTTTTTTCTTCTCCTAATATATGTAGATAGATGCTAAACTTCGAAAAAATTAATTAAACTTTAATCAGATATATGAAAAATAGATATTTAAGACAGTTATTCTGAAGTGAGTAAACGTGCTCTATTTGATAGTATGTGGTGTACTAATAGCAATTACTCCTACTAATTTTTCAATCATTTATGCCTATAGAGTGGTGTAGAAACCTAACTTTAAAGGAAAAATAACGATTTTTGTCTATTGATGAGAGAAAATATATATTTCGTGTAGCATAATATAAAATATTTTTCTAACATTATATTTAGTTTAGTCCATTTTACAATTCAATTATTTTCTAAAATGTCTTATTAGAGTAACATTATTATTAGAATGTCTTGTTTCTTATGTAAAAGAATAGCAAGCTTTAATAACAAACAAAGTATAACAATTAATAGCATCAATATTCAGTAGGATTCTTCGAGAAAATGCTATTTTTTAATGTATATATTTGACTTAAATATCACAAATACAAAAGAAGAAAAAAAGTTAAAATTTTATCAATTCATTCGATATATTTTCAAAAAATCATGGTCCATGGATGCCCCTATCATCTATAGATGGACATCATTTTCGTCACATCTAATCTTTAGCGGGATATGCCACATATGATGAGTGTCTATTTATCAAATTCTATACAAATTTAAGAGTCTACTGATATTTATTCAATGTTGAAGGACATTAATATTATCCGAAATCAAATTAAAAGGCACATGTTTATTTTATTTTTTTTAAAAACTCTAAGATAAAATAGTACATCATTCCATTGCCTATTTATATTCTCCTATTTCCTCTAATTATAAACCACCACATTTCTTTCTCTTTAATCTACTACATACACAATATATATATATATATATATATTATCAAGAAAATGTTGTCACTTGGTATTTATATTATTGGATCTTTAGTTGTTATACTTATTTTACATTATTGGAGGAACCCTAAATGCAATGGAAAACTCCCACCAGGTTCAATGGGTTGGCCATTACTTGGTGAGACTATTCAATTCTTTGCACCATATACATCTTTTGATATTCCTCCTTTTGTGAAAGAGAGGATGCAAAGGTAATTATCAAATTTAATATTAATTTATGTCACCTATGATTTTATATAAGTTGATATGTATCGAATGTTTATATCAAATTAATTCAACTTATAATGTTGAAGTAATTGAAATTTATATATAAGCACATAACATTTATATGATCTCTCAGCTCGAAACTCACAACATCTAAATTTTGAATCAGGTATGGACCGATATTTCGAACTAGTTTGGTGGGACGTCCAATCATTACTTTATATTCCAACAAGAGGGAAAATTGTTTCAAAGTTGGTATCCATATACTTTCACAGAGATTTTTGGAAGGCAAAATGTTGGACCATTACATGGTTTTATGTACAAATACTTGAAAAATATGGTGCTAAATCTTTTTGGCCCTGAAAGTTTGAAAAATATGTTGCCTGAGGTTGAAAAAATTGCAAATAATAACTTAAAAAGATGGTCAAGACAAACAAGTGTTGAGATGAAAGAAGCATCCGCTAAGGTAATTTCACAGATGATCACTCGACTTTTATGTATTTTGTTACATAAAAATTCACTAAGATAGTATGATACTAATAATAGTAATAATAAAGAAAAAAACTATCTAGCTTTGTACCTTTATGTATATCTCAAAGAGGTTGTATGTTTTTTTTTTTGTTTTTTTTTTTTGCATGTGATATTTTAATTCAAATATAGTAATATATTTTTTAATTTATTTTTGCAGATGATATTTGATATAACTGGAAAAAAACTTATTAGTTTTGATTTTGAGAACTCAATAGAAAATGTGTCTGAAAATTTTGTAGCTTTTATAAAGGGATTAATTTCTTTCCCTTTATATTTTCCTGGAACTGCCTATTACAAGTGCTTACAGGTATTTTGAGTTTAATTTTTATACACTAACAATATTACGATAAAAAGTGTATTAGTAACCATGATAAAAAAAATGGATTACTTAATATACCAAATTAAAAATAAAGTGATCGTGTAAAAGTTTATTACGTTTTCAATATTTATAAGTTAAATTCTATATTTGTTCAAGTTACTCTTTTTTTCTTTTTTTTTTTACTCCTCTCCCTTCCCCGGGAGCTTCTATCTTTTTGCTTTCTTGGTAACTCGAATTCATAATTTTAAGACTAAAAATGAAGGATACTTACCACCCGAGCAACTTCCTCTTGTCAATTAAGTTACTTTTAGTAATTAATAAAAAGTAAACCAAACTTTATTATAACAAGAAATATTGAACCATCTATTTCAATTTATATGACACTAATATTACATGCAACCTTATAACAATACTTCCTATTTTATTGTTAAATGAGAAACTTTTATATTCTCACAAATGTTATTGCATATTTTAACCATCCTCTAGAAGATCATTTCACTATAATGATTAATTTTTTTTTAAGAAACAATTCTTTATAATATGTTATATTATATGTTTTCTGTAACAATATTTTGTTGTAACATCCATAAATATAGAATAAATAGTACTGTTATAACGATGTTTGACTAAATTTATACGAGTCATGATTGGACTAATTGTTTAAGGTGTTGATTAGGGAAGAAAGAAGATAATGAAGATGCTCAAGAGAATGTTAGAGGAAAGAAAATCACAACCAAGAAAGGAATTACAAAGTGATGATTTCTTTGATTATGTATTAGAAGAACTTCAAAGTAAAGACACAATTCTCACTGAGGCAATAGCTTTAGATTTGATGTTTGTGTTGCTCTTTGCTAGCTTTGAGACAACTTCTTTGGCTATAACTTTGGCTATTAAATTTCTTCATCAACATCCAAAGGCTTTGAAAGAATTAAAAGTAAGTATTATTTATTAGAGTTTTGTATTTGAACTATTAACAAATATTTATAAAACTTAACGAGTCAACTGTCATGTGGACAAAATTTTATATATAGGTAAAATAAGTTGTCATGCACCATTTGGTGATATATTTGACTCCTGCCTGAGCTTTCCGATCAACCAATCCCCTATTTCAGGGACATCTGTGTTAGGTAGGCCCAGGGATCACTGATTAGTCGAATGAGCCCATCTCTCTGGCCTATCATTTGTTGGTCGATCCGGCTGGCGGCTCCTGCATCTCCTGCCTCTCTATGGGGGCCCCTTTTTTAGACTAGTTTGTTGCTAGGAGTCCCTAGAGTCGAATTAATAATAGAAGTCCCAATAGAAGTTGACTGACCTGGCTCTTCAATCGACGATCTACTGCTCCCTCTTAATAGCAGATGCCCATGCTTTGATTCGAAAGCCCTAGCCATCTCCAAGTATTCAGTGTCTGATTCGATAGGACCAGGAAAAACACTTGGTTTAGTCATCTTCAATGCGTATTTCAGTAAATAGTAATTGATGATAATTTAAAAGAAAAATACAGACATCTGATAGTTCTTATACAAAATTTATAAAAAAAAAATTTATCTCTATAATATACATTAAAAATTATTGTCCCAATACCATAATCAAACAATCCTCAAATGCTTTTAGGAGGAACATGAGGCAATAATTAGAAGAAGGGAAAATGCATCTAATGGACTTACATGGCAAGAATATAAATCTATGAAGTTCACATTTCAGGTATATTTAATCTAAAATTACAATATTGTCACTTCCAAATCTAAGAATTATCATAAATTATATTTAAATTATCATAAATTATTGGAAAATACAGTTTATCAATGAAACAGTTAGATTGGCAAATATTGCTCCTGTCATTTTCAGAAAAGCACTTAAAGACATCAACTTCAAAGGTATGTAATTACAATTTATTTACCACTTTTATATAGAGCTGTCAAATGGACGGATTGAATTATATCGTTAGTCTGATTAAAATAAATTAATTTAATAAATAGACAAATGATTTATTCGCTCAAAAGTTACTTAGACGACTGAAATGAGCTGACATAGTCACCTTTCTTTTTTTTTCCCCACAAAGTTCACGAGAATTTTCAATAATGAAATGACATATGATTGATTACAATTAATAACATAAATCTAAAGTAAATGATATTTTACAACATGTTAAATTACACTGATTATATATATATAAAAAATTATTTTACTATTAGCAAAATAAATAAATTATTTGTGATGCAGAATATACCATTCCAGCTGGTTGGGCAGTTATGGTAAGCCCTCCAGCTGTGCACTTAAATCCTACCAAATATGAAGATCCACTTCAATTCAATCCATGGAGATGGGAGGTAAGTTATTCGTCGAAAAATTATATTATAATCGCGTTTGAATATAATTTTTTTTTATTTTTTAAATCAATGTATTGCTTTTCAAAAAAGATTATTTAGTTATACATTATTTGAGTTTTCAAGTAAAAAAAAATCATCACACAATTTCAGCAGAAATATACGTTCAAACACAATTTCAATTTCTAAATACTCTTTTTCAACTTGACTTCAAACAAAATTGATGATAGTTCGAATAGAAAACACAAAACACCTATGGTTCAGATTAAAAACTTAATACAAAAAAAGAGATTTTAAATATGTTTTTAACGATTAATTATCTTATAATAAAATGTTGAAATTACTAATAGGGAATAGAGATAAATGGAGCATCAAGAATTTTTATGGCTTTTGGAGGTGGCATGAGATTTTGTGTTGGTACAGACTTCACTAAGGTGCAAATGGCTGTATTTCTCCATTGCTTTGTGACAAAGTACAAGTAAGTTTAATATTTAAGTTATGTTCTAAGTTTATAATTTTTTTTATATATATTTTATTCGGTTTAAAATTAGATATATAATATTTTAATTTAATATCAGCAAAATATTATAACTTAAGATGTAATATGTTATATTATATGTTTTCTGTAACAATATTTTGTTATAACAACCAAAAATATAGAATAAATAATATCGTTGTAACGATGTTTGACTAAATTTATACGAGTCATGATTGGACTAATTGTTTAAGGTGTTGATTAGGGAAGAAAGAAGATAATGAAGATGCTCAAGAGAATGTTAGAGGAAAGAAAATCACAACCAAGAAAGGAATTACAAAGTGATTTCTTTGCTTATGTATTAGAAGAACTTCAAAGTAAAGACACAATTCTCACTGAGGCAATAGCTTTGGATTTGATGTTTGTGTTGCTCTTTGTTAGCTTTGAGACAACCTCTTTGGCTATAACTTTGGCTATTAAATTTCTTCATCAACATCCTCAAGCTTTTAAAGAATTAAAAGTAAGTGAAACTCATCTTCTTCATCAATTTAATAACATATATGTGTTTTTCTTTTTAAATATTCTATGTGTGAATTCAAACAATAACATAGATTGTTGACGTTTATATTCAGAATCATGTCACATAAAGTGAGACAAAGAAAATATATATCTTCCTATGAAACATTAATTTTTCTTATGTGACCAATCAAATATTACATTATTTTATACAAAATTTTATCCTAAGATTAATTACTCCATATACTTTTAGGAGGAACATGAGGCAATAATTAGAAGAAGGGAAAATGCATCTTATGGACTTACATGGAAAGAATATAAATCAATGAAGTTCACATTTCAGGTATATTTAATCTAAATTACTCAATTTATGTATATACTTTTTTATTTATATATTTTTTTTGAATATGTCACGTCACGTTCCTATACCCTGGGCGGCACTCGAGAACCATTGTTGGCCACAAGCAAACTCTTGGCCTAGCTTATTTACTTAGCTGAAGACTTAACTTTACAAGATAATCTCAAAACATCACTTTAACGAGAGATAAAACTTAGCCGGCAACTGAAGTCTTTAAACAACATTTGAATGATAATGTAAAGACAACTGAATTACTATCTGTCTATGGCCCCAAGCAAACCCTTGACCTGACTAATTTACTTTTTGAATTTATATTTTATTTGAATATATACTTTAAAATGTAGTTTATCAATGAAACAGTCAGACTGGCAAATATTGCTCCTGCACTTTTCAGGGAAACACTCAAAGAAATCAATTTCAAAGGTATTTTTCGCATCATAATATTTCATAAATTATGCTTCATACTTTTTTATTTATATTTTATTTTTTATTTTGTTATAATTATTTTATAAAGTTATTTTTCTTGA
The DNA here is from genome assembly GCA_016801875.1 of Solanum sitiens. Lineage (NCBI taxonomy): Eukaryota > Viridiplantae > Streptophyta > Magnoliopsida > Solanales > Solanaceae > Solanum > Solanum sitiens. The sequence goes on along the minus strand of JABWTJ010001115.1, from coordinate 2,229 downwards.
TTATGTCTTTCTATATAAAAAAAAATCATTTGTGATGCAGGATATACCATTCCAGCTGGTTGGGCAATTATGGTGTATTCTCAAGCTGTGCACTTAAATCCTACAAAATATGAAGATCCACTTCAATTCAATCCATGGAGATGGGAGGTGATCGTTCTTTGTCGAAAAATTATATTATAATTTCATTTTTTTCCTCAAATTTGTTGAAATTACTAATAGGGAATTGAGCTAAATGGAGCATCTAGGAATTTTATGGCATTTGGAGGTGGCATAAGATATTGTATTGGAGCAGACTTTGCTAAGGTGCAAATGGCTGTCTTTCTCCATTGCTTTGTCACTAAGTACAAGTAAGTGTTAGTTGTTCATCTTATATTCCTAAGATATTTGGAATTTTTTTTCAAAAAAAATTGGTAAGACATAACAAAGTTTAAGAACATTTTCACAATTAGAAAATTAAAACTAGTAGAGAAACTAGAATTAGAAACAAATTAGAAAAAATATACAAAATATTTTTCTTAAAGAAGAACTGTTGTCAATCTGTGTTTAAAGAATCTTACTGATTCCAACAAACTTTGCAGAAACACAAAGTTACCAAAATGTAATGAACCAGTGAAGAACAGAAGAACATAAATTAATTCACAAATTTAAAATCTGTAACACTTCTGAAGAAATAGAAAGAAGATCAAGCTCACTGAATGCACAGTGTTCCCTTAAGGAAATTATTCCCCTCTAGTATCCGAAGTTTGATTTGGAATATGTCCTCACATGATAGAATGATCTCAATCACCAGTGTATTGATACCCAAAACGATGGTGTCAGCGACCCACTAACGGCAGTAAAGTACACTTAGAATACTAGATATAGTAGTAGTAGAAGAAGTCCAGAAATTATATTCTTAAAATGTGAGGAAATCCCTCAATTTATAGAAAACAAAGGGTAGTGTGAAAAGTTTCTTATTGTGTCTTGCCGGAAAGGTCACAAACTTTTGGAAAAGTCACAATCTTTCGGAAAGATTACAACCTTTCATAAAAATCACAACTTTTCATAAAATTCACAACTCTTCATAAAATTCGCAAGTTTTCATCTAAGTCACAGCTCTTCATAAAAGTCGCAACTCTTTATTTTCCATTCACACCTTTTAAAATCCAACAAGTGTTACATAAATATTTCATTTTATTTGAGGTTCATATATAACGTAATTAAATTTATACATAATAACAAAAATGTCTGAACTTCAGTCATATTTTCTTAATTAACTAATTATGCATCACTAATTAAGAAAACTATGCTTAAATTAAATTTGGATGTTAAAAAATTGTCAGGTGGGAAACAATCAAAGGAGGAGATATAGTACGAACTCCAGGCTTACAATTTCCAAATGGTTACCACATCAAAATATATGAAAAATATGACTAAGGTATGTTTAGAGTACATTTAAAATTTGAACTTTATGATTTTCTTGCAAGAATTTTAAGCTATATTAATATATGATAATAATAATAATAATTAATTTCATATGAGCCAAATAATTCTAAATATTTTGTGTATTTCTTAATTCAAAAAACTATTGGACTCGTGAACTCAAGACTGAGTGTATAAATCCGCCTCGGCGTGTGTGCATACATCACCTTTAGTATAAGTGCAAGTTTTCAAGTTATTATTATGGCTAATTCATAGTTTATGTATGAATAATGTATTTAAAATGCATGTCGATCTAGAAGACACTATCTATTTACTAGTCGGGGTTGCATCCCTATTTTTTAGTGTTTATAGTTATGATATAATGACTTTCAGTTCTAAGGGATTGTTTATCCGCGTTAACTGTTTTACGGACTATTGGGTTGTATTTATGGGGCCTCAATCCTTTAGTTGGCTAAACTATTTTCATTTCTTTTATATGATGAACTTCTCTTATATAAATGATGTTGGATTAGTTTCGAATTAGTCTTTGATTCACCCATTAGGTGATTTAGTGTGGGTGTCACTCACGATGGTTGGAGTCGTGACAATTACCCTCTCAAACTATATCTACAAATTTCAGCAACACACCAAAATTAATGTAATGCCACTTTTTTGTGAATTTGCTTTTAATTGTGAAATGACCATTTTACCCTTCCTCTTAGCTCTTTCATGCTTAGCTTGGGCAACGGAAATGGCTGGTGTGGTCCCCGATATGATCCGGCGTGTTTTTGATGATTTTATACCTTTTGAGTTGAGAATATTTGATAT
>JABWTJ010001114.1:106613-126748 GCA_016801875.1 Solanum sitiens | reverse complement strand
GCCAGATCCATGGGTCAGTTTACACCATCCCAGGGTGAGTTTAGGCCTCGGTTCTCTAACAGACCACCTAGGGCATCATCTTTCTACTCTACAGCTAGTGCTCCACCACGGTTCCAAGGGTTTAGGGGCAATCAGTTTGGGCAAAGAAGTGAAACTCAAGGCAGTCATCAAGAGCAAGGAAGTACGAGCCAATCAAGGCCTCCACGACAGCCTTGTAAACAGTGTGGGAGGAATCATCTAGGTGCATGCAGGTTTGGGACGGATATTTGTTTTTGGTGTGGCACACCAGGGCATATGATGAGAAACTGTCCTCATAGGGGAGTGGGTGGCATTGTTCAACCAACTAGATCAGTTGTTGCGTCGACCTCATCAACCCCTTCTTTAGGTAGGGGACTACATATACCTGCAGGTCGGGGTAGAGGAGCTAGGGGAGCAGCTAGTTCCAGCGGAGGTCAGAATCGCACATATGCACTAGGGGATCGACAAAATTTAGAACCCTCACCGGATGTGGTTACAGGTACATTGTCCATCTTTTCACATATTGTATATGCATTAATCGATCCGAGGTCTACACTATCATATGTTACACCACTGATTGCTGGAAAGTTCAAAAGAACACCAGAATTATTAGCGAAGCCATTTGAAGTGTCTACACCGATTGGTGAATCTATTATAGCTAGGAGAGTTTATCGTAATTGCATTGTAACTGTTTGTGATCGCGATACATTGGCTGACCTTGTTGAGCTAGACATGGTAGATTTTGATGTTATAATGGGTATGGATTGGTTAGCTTCTTGTTATACCACGGTAGATTGCCGAACTAAGATAGTGCATTTCCAGTTTCCAAAAGAGGTAGTCCTCGAATGGAAAGGTAATATTGGGATGCCAAGAGGTAAATTTATTTCTTATCTTAAGGGAAAGAAGATGATTTCCAAAGGATACATATGCCATCTGGTTAGAGTGAAAAATATAGATGTAGAGCCACCAACCCTTCAATCCATTCCGGTGGTAAATGAATTTCCAGATGTGTTTCCTGAAGATCTTCTAGGTTTGCCTCCAGAACGAGAAGTAGAGTTCGGTATTGATGTGCTTTCAGATACTCAACCTATCTCAATTCCTCCGTATAGAATGGCTCCGGCAGAATTACGAGAGTTGAAGGAGCAGTTAAAAGACTTATTACAGAAAGCATTCATAAGGCCTAGTGTGTCGCCATGGGGAGCACCAGTTTTATTTGTACGCAAAAAGGATGGCTCATTAAGAATGTGTATCGACTACCGGCAGTTGAATAAGGTAACAATTAAGAACAAATATCCCCTCCCTAGAATTGATGATCTGTTTGATCAATTACAAGGTGCTAGGTGTTTTTCAAAGATCGACCTGAGGTCAGGTTATCACCAAGTGAGGGTCAAGGACAAAGATATACCCAAGACAGCTTTCCGAACACGGTATGGTCATTTTGAGTTCTTAGTCATGTCATTCGGGCTAACAAATGCACCAGCAGCTTTTATGGATTTGATTAATAGGGTGTTCAAGCCATTCTTAGATGTGTTTGTGATAGTGTTCATAGATGACATTTTGGTGTATTCAAGATCAGAAGAGGATCATGCTAATCACTTACGGCAGGTTTTACATATTCTCCGTGATCGTAAATTGTATGCAAAGTTCTCTAAATGTGAGTTTTGGTTGAAATCTGTGGCATTCCTAGGTCATATCGTATCCGAGGAAGGAATAAGGGTTGATAACCAGAAAATAGAAGCCGTGAAAAATGGCCAAGACCTACAACGCCTACGGAGATCCGTAGTTTTCTTGGATTGGCAGGTTATTACAGAAGGTTTGTTGAAGGATTCTCTTCCATGGCTGCACCCTTAACAAAGCTAACACACAAAGGAACCAAGTTTCTGTGGAGCGATGAGTGTGAAAGAAGTTTCCAAGAGCTGAAGAGTAAATTAACTTCTACACCTGTGTTGGTACTTCCAGAAGGTACAGAAGGCTATGTAGTGTACTGTGATGCTTCGGGAGTGGGGTTAGGTTGTGTATTGATGCAGCATGGTAAAGTTATAGCTTATGGATCAAGGCAACTGCGGCCACATGAGAAAAATTATCCAACCCATGATCTAGAGCTAGCAGCAGTTGTGTTCGCTTTGAAGATATGGCGCCACTATTTGTATGGAGTTCATGTTGACATATACACTGATCACAAAAGCTTGCAATATATTTTTAAGCAAAAAGACTTAAATCTGAGGCAGCGAAGGTGGCTGGAGCTATTAAAAGATTATGACATTGACATCTTATATCATCCCGGTAAAGCTAATGTAGTAGCTGATGCTTTAAGCCGTAAAATAATGGCAACCACTTATGGGAAGTCTATGGAAAGACAAGGAATGACTAAGGATCTTTCCCAACTAGCTAACTTGGGCGTTCGCCTTCTTGAATCTCAAGACGAAGGGGTAATTGTGCAAAATGCGGCAGAATCCTCATTAATAGTGGAAGTGAAAGAGAAGAAGTACACTGATCCAATTCTTTTACAACTTAAAGAGAATGTACTACATGGTATGACAAAGGCGTTTGAGCTTAAGCAAGACGGAGTACTTCGATGTCAAAACAGATTGTGTGTACCTAATATAGATGAACTAAGAAAGAGGATCATGATGGAAGCACATAATTCAAGGTACTCTGTTCATCCGGGGTCAACTAAAATGTATCATGACTTGAAAGAAATGTATTGGTGGGGGAACATGAAGAAGAACATTGCAGAATTCGTGGCTCAGTGTCCAAACTGTCAACAGGTAAAAGTAGAACACCAAAAGCCCGGAGGTTACATGCAGCGTATAGAACTTCCAATTTGGAAATGGGACATGATCAACATGGATTTTGTTACTGGTTTGCCTCGCTCATTCCGAAAGTTTGACTCCAAATGGGTAATAGTTGATAGACTTACCAAAGCAGCACACTTTCTGCCGGTGAAGACTACTTATACAGCTGAAGAGTATGCGAGGTTGTACATTAAAGAGATAGTTCGACTACATGGAGTGCCAATCTCTATAATATCTGATAGAGGAGCTCAATTCACAGCAAATTTTTGGAAGTCATTTCAAAAGAGTTTGGGAACACAAGTGAATTTAAGTACAGCCTTTCATCCTCAAACGGATGGTCAGGCAGAACGTACAATTCAGACACTTGAGGATATGCTGCGAGCTTGTATATTAGATTTCAAGGGTAGCTGGGATGATCACCTACCACTTATTGAATTTGCTTATAACAATAGCTATCATTCGAGCATTAAAATGGCACCTTATGAAGCTTTATATGGTCGAAAGTGTAGATCACCAATTGGTTGGTTTGAAATAGGTGAAACTGCGTTATTTGGGCCAGATCTTGTTCATCAAGCTATGGAAAAAGTCAAAGTGATACAGCAGCGGCTAGAAACAGCTCAAAGTCGACATAAATCATATGCAGATATTAGAAGGAGAGGACTAGAATTTTCTATAGGGGATTGGGTGTTCTTGAAGGTGTCTCCGATGAAAGGGGTAATGAGGTTTGGTAAAAAAGGAAAGCTGAGTCCACGCTATATAGGGCCATATAAGATTATCCGAAAATTTGGCCAAGTAGCCTATGAGTTAGAGCTACCACAAGAGCTTTCATCAGTTCATCCGGTGTTCCATGTCTCAATGCTACGGAAATGCGTAGGTGACCCATTTCGTATTACTCCTACTGAAGACGTACAGGTTACAGGAGATCTCACTTATGAAGAAGTACCCATTGCTATTCTGGATCGACAAGTTAGGAAGTTAAGGAATAAAGAAGTAGCTTCTGTAAAAGTTCTATGGAGAAACAAACAAGTAGAAGAAGTTACATGGGAAGCAGAAGAAGCAATGAAATTGAAGTATCCTCACCTCTTCCACACTGGTGGGAATGATCAAAATGTTAGTGGAGGCATTGACAAGTAAGTATAAGTCTATATGTTCAATGTGATTAATAGTAGTACTAGCTTAGGCTTGAACTTGTTTAGGCCGCACAACCATGCTAACATTCGAGGACGAATGTTCCAAGGGGGGAAGGATGTAACGGCCTGTATTTTTGTATGTGGTAGTTCTATTCATGTTATACTTGACATATACTTATAGTGTAGGTGAGGGATCATGTTTCTTACATGATTAGTGTTGGTTTAAACTAGCTTGGAAGGTGATGTAATGCCTTGCACGTTTTAGCATATGTATTGCAAGTTAACTCCGATGGAAAGTATTTAAGTAATTATAGTAAGGTGGTAATTGAGCTAGTAGCTGCATCACCTACTTGATCTATATTATAGTTAAAGGGCCCAAGTTTGATTGACCAGATTTAGGCTTATATTTAGGGGCTCATTTGAAGCCCAAACCTATTAAAGAAAATGTGAATGAATAAAAGAAGGCCCAACAGCCAAATCTGCCAATTGGCCATATGGATAAAGCCCAAGTGAAACTAAGTAAGTACATGACCTCCTAAGATTTGTTTTACCATGTTATTGGGCCAAGTGTGTACCACCTACTTGCACTAATCTGTCCCCAAGCTGATTAAAAGAACAAAAGAAAAATGGACAGCCAAGGTCCAATAATATTAAGTCCAAAAGGGCCCAAGTTAAAAAAACAAGCAGGTGGGGCACCTACTTGACATTATATGGCCCAAAATTGGTCAAGAGTGTTGGCCATAACACCTCCTTTTTCAAAGGATAAGGATCAAGTCTTATTCTCCATTTTGAACTTGCAAAAAAATTTCAGATTTCCTAAGTTCTTTCTTGGTCTCTCTTGGCTTCAATAAGCAGCCCTAAAACACCTTAGGGATTCTTGAGTGCTGTCTCATTTTCAAGTAAGAAGTTTGAAGGAGAGTTTGAATTCTTGAAGTACAAGTTTAGAGGATAAATTTCCAAAATTAAGGTAAGACTTCAACCCATTTGTTTTCCTCTCTTTGATCATGTTTGGATTGGAGAATTTTGTATATATTTATCAAGAATTCATGGATGATGATAAATCTTTGAGTCAATATTCTCCTATTATGCTGAAAGATTTGAGATTGATAGTGGCTGCCTTATGAATATTGTTGTTGAGGGCAGTTTGAGTATCTTGGAAGATGATGTATGAAGTTGTATTAATGTGTGGAGGAAGGGTGTGGTGGTTCACCATGTATGTAAGGGTTGTATGGGCCTGATTTCCATCAAATATTTTTAGCTACTGTTTTGGAGAACCTTATTGTGATTAGCTGCTGATGTTAGCTTAATCATGACTTATGTTGTAGATTAGCACCCAATAAGGAAGGCTGAATCGTGATAGTGGTATTGGTCCTAAATATAGGAGGTAAGGCGATTCGATTCTATAGTCCTTTTGGCATGAATCTGCCACCTGCAATTAATATCAATGAAGTGATTCTCATAAGTTCTATTTCTAGAAAAGAAAGCATGGTGGCAGCGTACTATCTCCAAATAGCTAACAATATTTCTTTCCCCATTCTAAGTACATGGAACTACTTCATTATATAGTACGCTAACAATATTTCTTTCCCCATTCTAAGTACATGGAACTACTTCATTATATGTTCACTACTCTATACTTGTGTAATTTCCCCTTGTGCTGTTATCAAAATGGTATTTGCAAAAGAAAGTTTGATGAATCCTTCTCCTAAACCAATTGAAGTCAATTGTGCCATTAAGGTCTTAAAGTAAGGTGTTGATGTTTCATAGCTCCTTATGTCATTGTTACTGCCTCAAAGTATTGTTTTCATGTATTCCACTACTGTTCCATAATTTCATGTCTCCAAGATGATTATGACCACCAAATAAACATCTCAAAGTGTTACGATTATCCAAGATAACATCTCAAAAGAGTTATGAACTGATTAACAATAATCTCAAAGATTAAAGAATCTAAGCGAAGAAATCTATTTAATTAAGGGTGGCAGCTTAGGGGCGAAAGCCTAGCATGGGCCGATCCCTATTGGTATAGAAGGGTGGCAGCTCAGGGGCGAAAGCCTAGCATGGGCCGATCCCAAGTTGTGTAATTATGAGGACCGCATCCCAGGGGTTAATACGCCTAGCATGGGTCATCCTCTTCTACCACTGATCAGCTGGTCACTTGTATCACATGCCCAACAAAGATTATAACATACAAAGAAGGTAAAGAAAGAATGTAGCTTACTTGATCCCATAAGAGTAAGCAAAGGTGGTCTTCTCTCCTAATCTATGCACCCTTATGTTGCTACTTGATTTACATATTCAGTACATTTTTCGTACTGACGTCCCATATTGGGGACGCTGCATTTCATGCTGCAGGCTCAGGTACTCCAGCTAGTAGACCTCCTCAGTAGGAGCACTCAAAATTCTGCTACTTTTGGTGAGCTCCAAGTTGATTCGGAGCTTTATTAAGCCCTTGTTAAATTCGTTTGGTATTGTATCGTAGTTAAGGGTAAGGCGGGGTCTTTCCCGACCTACTCTAGTCTTCTATCTTTTAGAGGCTTTGTAGACGTATGTACATGGTTCAGTTGTGTCTTAAGGAGTTGTGGCCTAAACGGCCAAGTCTTGTATATAACTTTTGGATCTACTTACGTTGGTTTGTAGATCGCTGCATCCAAAGTTAACTTGTCTCAATTGTTATAGTATATGCTCAGTAAGAAAAGGTTGTAGGTTGGTTCTCTCGGGCCTTTAGGGCATCGGGTGCCTGTCCGTCTTAATGGGTTTTGAGGCGTGACAATAGTAATATGAAAAAAATTAAATTCCTTCTTTACCATGTAATTCACTAAAAATACACAAGTAGTACTCATACAAATAAGACTGTAATATACCTAAACACAAGAAACACAAATGACACATCAAATGAACAAATTCTAGCAAGATTCATGATCATATAAGACGACCACATGATCTCAGATCCTTATATTGATGTTTAAAATGAGGAGGGTTACTTAGTATCTCTCTATCATCTTCTATTCCCAGGTATGTTGTGTTATATTCTATTCCTTCCCTAATACTCATGGTTACACATTCTGAACTTAGCTTCCGAGTCTTAACAATTAAGAATAACTATAGTATCTCCCAATTTTATTTTATTTTTGTATATGAACGGACACATAGAATCATAGGCTATAGGGGAAATACTTTCCTTTCTCTTTTATTTCATGACACTTTTCAGAGGTGAATCTTTTAAGAACACATAGCTGTTAATATAAAATCTAAAGTTTTATGCCGCTCCTGCGAATAGGGTATTATGCTAAGTTATTTATCTATGGTTGATTAAATTTACATATATGGCCAACCTTTCCTGTTCAAAGTCTTCACTGCATATTGATACAAGGAAATATTTTCCCAAATTGTTCAAAACTCAAATCAATAAGCATAGAGAGGGCATAGTATACAGATGAATAAGTCACATTGGACATGACACATAGGCAGACTGTCCCAAAAGGGAGCGCGCAAGGTATACGTGAATTAAGCTATAGAAATACATGGTATAGGCGTGCATATGACCTATAGGTTAGCGTGTGAGCGAATGAACTATAGGGAATGTAGGAATGGGCTAGATGATCACATGATGCATGAGTACATAAGCTAAGACATGTAGTAGATATGACATGTAGATATATCAGAAAATGAACTACAGAACACAAATCACATTGAGCAAGTGCGTTATATTGCGTGGATAGGTGGACTAACATGTCAATGAGCACAAATATGAAATATGAGCAAGTGAGCACATAACACATGGCCAGAAAAGCTATAAGGCCTAAAATGTTTAAGCAAGTAGGCTATGAGGTATGCAAAATATATAGAAATGGTCATATGATTAATTACATGCATTACTCATACAATATGGACAAGTGGCATGTGGGAAGTAACCAGTGCAATAAATAACATGTAAGGAAAAGTTCCTATGAAAACATCATTAAACAAGGGTGATCTGAAGCGGATAACACTTGCATGTAAGAATTCCATGACGTTAGGTAACCTATGAGAAGGCAATCCACAAAGGGAAAATGACATACAAATAGATAAGTTATAGAATATGCAGTATGTATAATTATATTAAAAAAATCATCTTTGAAAGCTACGATATATCCTATAGAACAACTCTAACGTACTAAGATAAACACACTGTCTTAAGCTTTTAAGTTACAGGTGGGATAGTTCTGCTCATATTCCTTACTCGCCTCAAAACACATACAATTGATTTTCCCATCTACTATCTCCAATCTCCTAAGAATTCTTATAGGTGTTCTGCTATTGGGACTTGGCTTCCGTCTAGGTCAATATAAATAGTACAGTAATGATAGAAAAAGAAAATCCTCAAAAAAAAGTAGATCATCTTTTAGAGTAGGAGGACGAGGTCAACTTTGCCTTCATTACTAGCTTGTGTTATATCACATTCAATGATTGATGCCCCTTGAAGATCAAAAAAATAATAATAATAAATCGTGCTTCTTGAACGCATCATGAAATATGAACTCTAATAACATGTAAATGCCAGGTACCTATAAAGTTATATCATGATTCATAACGTCTTAGAGTTAGCCGATTTGGGCTTAACTAGATAGGTCTGGCCATACTAATAGATTTCCTCTTTTTTTTTTTTTTTTTAATAAGTGAGGGTGCTCCGACTCTTTTCCCATGCAAGATAGCAAATAAGAACAACTAGCAATATGCATATGATCTATTTTTTTTATCAAGACTAAATATCAAAACTTGAATCGATACTAAATTGACTTCTCTATGTAACAAAGGTTCACAAAATTGTTCCCAGGAGCGCCATTATAACTCGTTAGCGTTGAAGAGCTGATAACATTTTCTTACCGCATACACATTAGCAATCACTCTCTCATAACCACCTATGCCACTCCTCTATAGCATCCTCATATCACCTCTACTCCTATGTTTAGGGAATTTGACATATTCCATCTCTTTCTAATGAGAAGTTGTCTGTACATATTCGGCCTGTGTAATTTAAGCTTCATTCTCACAAGCTTCCTATCTAACAAGTAACTTTTAATCAAAACTAGCAGCTTCATGTACTAGATTCCATTATGTACAACCAACTAATCACAACTTAGTTCTAACCAATCAACTTTCTTTTCGTTATTCTTACCCTTTAGGAACATACTAACTCTCTATATCCAACACATACATCATAAAATGAACCACCACACATATATCATTTGCAGTAATTGGCACACTTATCCCTAAGTTTTATATTCATGAAAAGAATACAAATGTTATTAGTACTTATTCAGAGCTGTTGGCACATACCATATAAATGCCAAACATTAACATACTCGGGAGGACATACGGCGAGAATTTGAGCTTTGTCAGCCAATTAGGGGTATCTGTAGTAATACTATTGCACTAATACATCCACCTATAAAATTGTGCCACTGGCTTCTTTGAACTAAAAGAAACTGGTTTGACTACATCAATTTCTAGAACATGTGCAACGCTGAAAATTCTATATATCAAAGACTAAGAACAAGTGTCCTCCATAGGAATAAATCCTGTAAGTATGGACGAAATATAGAACTCAAGAGCTGGTTACATCCTCCTAAGAAGATCTCCCTGGAAATGCTACAGCAAATATATGTAACTAGGTAACAAATCATATTTGAACCAACATGATGCAAATGGTACAAATGCAACATTAAATGCAAATAACATAAAAGTCTTTACATACCTTGTGGAGTGAGATGGTCAAATAAAATGAGCTCAATCTAGTCAAACTTTTGGTAACTTGAGGTCCTTTCTGTATGTTACATGCTGACACTTCAACAACCGTTAACCTTAACCATAGTTAATATGAATAGCATGATCTGGTACAACTGGAAATGGGCTTCTTAACTTCGCTCTATCGCACGATCAGGATTATGAAGGAAGGTAACATTTCCTAAATGTCCAAGTAGCCCCCTAATTATTAAATGTGGCGCGCAACACATTCATAACTAAGGATCTACTAGACACGACTTTGTAGACCCCCTAAGACAAACTGCTCTGATACCACTTTTGTCATACCCCAACCCTAGTTAAGGCAGACAAGTACCTTATGAACACATGCTTTACAAGTAATCTATGATGAGAAAGTAAACTACTATGCAGATTACTGATGAGAAGCTTAAAATACAACACATTTTGACTAGCTAAACCTCTATATGTGACAAGTGAAACAATGAATACAGATGATAGCTTTACAATGTCTACAAAGCCTCTACTGGAATCCATGATGGTACCACTATGAAAATACACATAGTAAAGACTCGGCAAAACTCCGAATCAACCTGGAGCTCACCAACATCCGCTGAGTATAATGTGCTTCTATTGGGAAGATCTACTAGATGAGTACTTGCACCTGCAGCATGAAATGCAGCGTCCCCAATAAGGGATGTCAGTACAAAAGAATGTACTGAATATGTAAGGCATAATACAACCATATTTAATATGAGAGCTCAAGTGAAACCAAATACCAATAGATAAGGATTAGAGACCACCTTTGCTTTATGCTTGTGGAATCGTGCATGTTACATTCTTTTCTCTACTTTTCTGTACTTTATAATCTTTATACAACATATGATACAAATGACCAGCTGATCAGTGGTAGAAGAGGATGACCCATGCTAGGCATTTTAACCCCTGGGATGCTGTCCTCATAATTCCACAAATTGGGATCGGCCCATGCTAGGCTTTCGCCCCTGAGCTGCCACCCTTCCATACCAATTGGGATCGGCCCATGCTAGGCTTTTGCCCCTGAGCTGCCACCCATAATCATACAGATTACGTTTAGATTCTGTCATCTTTGAGGTTGTTGTTTATCAGTTCATAACTCTTGTGGGATTGTTCTTTAGATAATCATAACTCTTTTGAGATTGTTCTTTTTGATGTTCATAACTTGTTTGTGATTGTTGTTTTGGTGGTCATAATCCTTGTTTTGATTTGGAAATACAGACCAGTAGTAGAAGACATATGAATATGGACTTACGATAATAACAATGGCATGGAAAGGATATGTGAATTGAACGTAGTACTTAGGAGCTTATATGACTCGGTAAGCATTTTGACATATCAAATTGAAGCACATCCAGTGAAGACAATTTAACATTCAGCCAAGAGATTTGAACTCTATATGATACAAATACAAGGTGTTCATGCATGTGGAACCAAGAGGGGAATGTGGGCAGATTAAACTTAAGGACGGATACATATTCCAAGTAAGTACACATAAACATACAATTGAGAAAGTAGTGATTATGTGAGGTAACATTACAGTCTAACACAATGAGATTAATAACAAAGAAAGGGAATATATGAACATGTGACAAGATGACATATCTATAAACAATTGAAGCAAATTGGCAAGATATGGGCAGATCGTATATACATCCTATAAACATATGTACCATGTGTAATCTAGGATTACTTTGACTTATATAAGGGAAATACGTGCTAGAGTTACTTTGACAATGAAACAAGTTTAAACCTTGCATGCTAACACTTGGTAGAGTAAACACACACATTTAGTAACAAACTCATATTAGAGTACCCACTTCAATGCTATAGGGAGTAGGAGCTGCAACTATGGATCAGTCACTACCAAGGGCACTTAGAAAGCTTACTTTTTGTAATGCAAGTTTTAGATTCATGCCAAAGAAATAGGAAATCAAATAGCCTTACATACCTTGCTATACAATTCAAATCGTATGACTTAAGCTCCTTATCTTCTGATCACTAACTACAATAAAATAAGTCATAAGACTAGTATTAGCAGCTAATTAATCAATTTGAGCCACTTGATCACACCCAAATAGTAACGAAGCAGTAAGCTGCAATCTATCTAGTGAGTGTTTTCTATTCTTCCCTATCCCTTTAATCACGTATATATACTGTACAACCTTCTCATCAGGTCCTCCCCAGAATTCCCTACAATATTTAAGTCCTTTATATTATCCATAACTTCCCCGCACATCCAGTCACATCCCTTATCATAACATACATAAAACAATCTTTGAACATAATAATGTAATAGAAGCAATATGAATCGTGGTTTCTGATCACCAACACTTGAAGAGCTAACTTTACTTTTAAAGTGCTCAAACAAGCTCATAACTCAATTTAAAGAGGACTCCCCTCCATAGCGTCCCAACATGCACTAATCACCAGAACATCCTCCCCAATATTCACCATGTAAAAGTAACAATTTCCAACTCACTAATACTTACCAAGTGTCTTAATTAACTCAAGCACAAGAGGGAGAAAATTGCAGTAGCTTACCTTGCTTGACATGACTACCACTTGATAAGACTTGGATTCAGGTTGTCCTCCTTAACTTGTCTTAAATTATACCTTCCAATAGCTTAAAATACCTATTATTTAAGAACCCTAATGGTATTTAATGGCTGTTGTATGAATCGAAGAGAGAGAAGAGAGAAAGCTCTAGTAATCAGATATTTTGTCAAAGTAAAAATGGTTGGGAAAAGTTGATATCAATCTCTTTTAAAGGGACCTGCTTTGGACGACTTTATCACTCATTTTGGGCCATAATATGCCAAGTAGGTGACCCACCCACTTGGACTTTTAATTAGGACTTTTTTGGACTTAATAACATTGCCCTTTTGCCACCTTTCTCATTCTTCATTTGCAGCCAACATGTGTCTTTAATTTGGGCCACACCTTTAAGTAGGTGATGCATCTAGTTTTCCATTAAAATTATCTCTTGTGGGCTTGAGAAGATTGGGCCTTGGTTGTCCATTTCCCCCTTATTCTTCCATTCAACTTGGGCTAAATTAATGCAAATAGGTGTAGTGTACTTGGCCCAATAACACAGTCAAAGAGTCTTAGTAGGTAATGCACATACTTGGTCCTTTGGGCTGGTCAATAAGTCAAAGTAGGTGATGCACCTACTTGTCACTTACTAGCTTAGTGAAGTCAAGCAAGCACCTCAATATTTTGTTAAATTTCTAGACCTTAATAACTTTAACATAACTTAGAACTTATATACACTATGCCACTTTATACTTTAGACTCAAATACCACCTTGTCATCTCAAGTGTAAATATTTCCATCAACATCAACTTAATAGGGTCGCATCAAAATCTCTTGACAGTTCACTTTAAATATTACCACTAATTGCATAGGAAACCAAATCCATAACTATACCACAAGGCAGTTTATAAGCATTATTAAAATAGAACTAGTACACGTAGAATACGGGGTGTTACAGGGATCATGAAGTGCAATGACCAAGAATGACCTAATGTCAATACGTGAGTCCGGTCTCACCTCCTAATTGTCTTGCACAACCACCTTCGGTATCGTTCATTTAATTATCTTTCATACTTTGAGGAACTTCAACCTTAACCGACATAGATCATGTGAGCATCATGAAATTCGGTGTCTCCCCCACACCGAAAAGAGGTGGAGTCACTGACCAAAGGGAAACCAAAACATGCTAGCTTTATGGGTTCGAACCAAGCTAGTTCCCTATGTTGGCAACATAGTTCAAAGACAAAGAGATTTAAGGAAACCCATAACCACCTTGGTGGACAGTATCATCTCATGAGATTTATGTGAACCTCCGCCCTTCCCGAAGGAAGGCATCACCACTCATAGCTAGCCTATCGGTGCTTAATTTAAAGTTCCTAATTACATTCAACTCATACATCATCGAAGCTTGCTTCTTAGCATGAGGTATTCATAGCTCATTAGATGATTTCTCATCTCTTCTTTACGTATGAAGTGTGAATTGTCCTTACACTTACATATAGAATGTGATTGAGACTTGTCTCTTAATGTTGAACACTCTCTTAGGTGATTACTTTTGGTGACCTTTACTTAGGCTTGGTTGAGACTTGTCTCACCGTTCATCTTAGCCTCTTATCATGTTGTCACTATTTTCATTAGCATCATAGTATAATATTACTCACCTCATTACGTGAATGTTCATTTAATAATCTTACCATTAACTCATGTTCTTACCCAATTCGGGTTACTCATAATTGACTAAGTGTGTCATGACAATCTAAGTATATGTTGTGTAAGACTTATGCATTTTACACATGCAGCCAAGGGACCCAAGTTCAATCCCTAGTGGCTGCATTTTATTTCATTTTAATGTGTCTCACAATTTTAGTCAAGGGACTCATGTTCGAATCCCTTAGGCAGCACTTTATGTTTAATAATTTAGAGTGCTAGATGACTTCACTCATTCGACCAAGAGGATCTGGGATCGAATCCCAGTGGCTCAATTATTATTATTTTATTTTGGTGTGAGATTTATGTATCTCACACCCTTGGCCAAGGAGCCGAGTTCGAATCCTCCCTCCCTCACTATTTTCTTTTTCTTTTAATTTAAGGCTTCTTTTAACCTGCCTAAGTTCGAATCCCCTCTCTCACCCTACTTTCTTTTATTTTATCTTAAGGCTTAATCTCTTAGTATTAGAACCTTAAGATTTCGAGATTCACTCAAAATGGCAGCATATATTTTTCTTCATTTTTACTAGTGAATAGCCGAAACTATACTCCATTAACATATGCCTTTAATTCACTTTCTTTGCATTTAGCTTAGGCATTTTAGCTTAGAGTTTTACATAAACTTTTAACCAATTCGTTAAGGAATTTACTTTTGTTTTCTTGTTCATCAACATCACGATTTCATCATCATATATTAATAACACAACAAATTCATAGAACCTAATTCACAACGTTCTTAAAAACAATCTGTAATATGCTTCTCATGATATTTAGCATCATTGTGTACATAAAATATACATACAGTCGGACACACATAAAATGATCATACGCTGTCCGGAAACATCACATTACACACAATTACAAACGTTCCTAAGATTGTCTATTAGCAAACATACCAACGCATGCATCACATTTTAGAGAATCTAATGACAGGGGCATGCAATGGGGGAAACCTTAGTTTTGGATTGGAATACGTACTGAACCTTAGGGTACTCTTGGAAAAGGGGCCAAGAGAGAAGAAAACCCATACCTTTTCAGCCTTTACAACCAGCCACAACCACACGCCTCCACCCACACACAAACCTTTTTTCCGAACTTTGATTCTTGTTCCCAAGTGAAGTTCTTTACTTATAACACTTAGGCGTACGAAATGTTCCTTTTGTTTTTTATGGATGCAGCCAAGAATACTATTAGAACAGTGAGTATACGTTTGTTTTCTGTTTTTGAATTGTAAAATAAAGCTTAAAAACGTTTCTAGAAGAGATAATGAATTAAGAGTGGGCATGAAGCACACACCTAGTGGGAGTCATGTGCCCCTTTTGTGGGAATTGTTGTTGACTTATTCAACACAATTAAAATGGTAAAATCAGATTATAAAATATAGATTAAGTTATTATAATGCCCCTCCTTATTTTAATTAATTTTTAATCAATTAATTCGTGCCCCCTTATGCCTCCAACTCGGCTCGAACCCGAGTGTGGAGGTAAGGTCAATCTCGGGTTTGACCACCGAGATTTGACTTATTTTGACTAATTTATCTTTATTTAATTAATTAAATATCAGCCTAGGGTAATTACTATACTACCCCTAGCCCAAAAATCACCTTTATACCCCTAGAACCCTTAAAACCTAGGACTAATCCTCTAAGTTCGGTTAAGACTCATCCGGGTGAATCCTAGTATTCAGGTACACTACATGGCTGGAACCAACTCTGCCTAGCTCAACTAACTCACCAAGTTTGTTGGCTTGGATTGTGCATAGGTTCAGAGGTCTGGTTACACGCACATCAATCCGTGTGAACCAGGTCTAACCTAGGAATTCTATGTACGTTTAGGCCTTACTTAGCATAGTCATTTTCAGGTTGTCACGGTGTATGTAGGAAAGTCTATGATCGGTAGACCTAAGTTAGGTACCCTTCTATGAAAGACTAATGTGGAATATTAAATATGAAAAGAAGGTTAATATTTAGGAGAACCGGATAGACCACACATGCTACCCGTTTCATGAATAAGTTTTCCTAATGAACCTAGACCGGTAGACCCTTATGGATCCATTCTTGGTTGTGGTATTTTTACTTGGTAGGGATTAGAGATGGTACCTTCTCAAATACTCTTGCGTCAATGAACTTACACTATGAGAAACAAGGAAAATGTCACGCCTCAAAACCCATTAAGACGGACAGGCACCCGATGCCCTAAAGGGCCGAGAGAACCAACCTGCAACCTGTTCTTACTGAGCATATACTATAACAATTGAGACAAGTTAACTTAGGATGCAGCGATACAAAATAACGTAAGTAGGTCCAAAATTTATGTACAATACTTGGCCGTCGTGGCCACAACTCCTTAAGACACAACTGAACCATGTACATACGTCTACAAAGCCTCTAAAAGATAGAAGACTAGAGTAGGTCGGGACAGACCCCGCCTTACCCTTAACTATGATACAATACCAAATGAATTTACCAAGGACTCAATAAAGCTCTGAATCAACTTGGAGCTCACCAAAAGTAGCAGAATTTCGAGTGCTCCTACTGAGGAGGTCTACTAGCTGGAGTACCTGAGCCTGCAGCATGAAATGCAGCGTCCCAATACGGGACGTCAGTACGAAAAATGTACTGAATATGTAAGGCAAATAGTATATGTAATACAAGGTTCAAATGAAATCAAGTAGCAACATATGAGTGCATAGATTAGGAGAGAAGACCACCTTTGCTTACTCTTGTGGAATCAAGTAAGCTACATTCTTTTCTTTACCTTTTTGTATATTATAATCTTTGTTGGACATGTGATACAAGTGACCAGCTGATCAGTGGTAGAAGAGGATGACCCATGCTAGGCGTATTAACCCCTGGGATGCGGTCCTCATAATTACACAACTTGGGATCGGCCCATGCTAGGCTTTTGCCCCTGAGCTGCCACCCTTCTATACCAATAGGGATCGGCCCATGCTAGGCTTTCGCCCCTGAGCTGCCACCCTTAATTATATAGATTCCTTCACTTAGATTCTTTAATCTTTGAGATTATTGTTAATCAATTCATAACTCTTTTGAGATATTATTTTGGATAATCATAACACTTTTGAGATGTTGATTTGGTGGTCATAATCATCTTGGAGATATGGAAATACGGAACAGTAGTGGAATACATGAAAATAATACTTTGAGGCAGTAACAATGACATAAGGAGCTATGAAACATCAACACCTTACTTTAAGACCTTAATGGCACAATTGACTTCAATTGGCTTAGGAGAGGGATTCATCAAACTTTGTTTTGCAAATACCATTTCTATAACAGCACAAGGGGAATAATTACACAAGTATAGAGTAGTGAACATATAATGAAGTAGTTCTATGTACTTAGAATGGGAAAAGAAATATTGTTAGCTATTTGGAGATAGTACGCTGCCACTATGCTTCCTTTTCTAGAAATAGAACTTATGGGAAACACTTCATTGATATTAATTGCAGGTGCCAGATTTCATGCCAAAAGGATATAGAATCGAATAGCCTTACATACCTTATTTTTCTGACCAATACTACTATCACGATTCAGCCTTCCTTTTTGGGTGCTAATCTACAACATAAATCATGATTAAGCTAACATCAGCAGCTAATCACAATAAGGTCCTCGAAAACAGTAGCTAAAATTTTGATGGAAATCAGGCCCATACAACCCTTACATAAATGGTGAACCACCACACCCTTCCTCTACACATTAATACAACTTCATACATCATCTTCCAAGATACCCAAACTGCCCTCAACCACAATATTCATAAGGCAGCCACTATCAATCTCAAATCTTTCAGCATAATAGGAGAATATTGACTCAAAGATTTATCACAATCCATGAATTCTTGATAAACATATACAAAATTCTCCACTCCAAACATTACCAAAGAGAGGAAAACAAATGGGTTGAAGTCTTACCTTAATTCTGAAAATTTATCCTCTACACTTGTACTTCAAGAATTCAAACTCTTACTTGAAAAATTAGACAGCACTCAAGAACTCTAAGGTGTTTTAGGGCTGCTAATTGAAGCCAAGAGAGACCAAGAAAGAACTTAGGAAATCTGAAACTTTTGCAAGTTCAAAATGGAGAATAAGACTTGATCCTTATCCTTTGAAAAAGGAGGTGTTATGGCCGACACTCTTGACCAATTTTGGGCCATATAATGTCAAGTAGGTGTCCCACCTGCTTGTCCTTTTAACTTGGGCCTTTTTGGACTCAAGATTATTGGACCTTGGCTGTCCATTTTCCCTTTGTCTTTATATTCAACCTGGGACAAATTAATGCAAGTAGGTGGTACACACTTGGCCCAATAACATGGTAAAACAAATCTTAGGAGGTGATGCACTTACCTAGTTTCACTTGGGCTTTATCCATGATGGGCCAATTGGCAGATTTGGCTGCTGGGCTTTCTTTCATTCACAATTTTCTTTAATAGGTTTGGGCTTCAAATGAGCCCTTAAATATAAGCCTAAATCTGGTCAATCAAACTTGGCCCCTTTAACTATAATATAGCTCAAGTAGGTGATGCAGCAGCTAGCTCAATTACACCTTACTATAATTACTTAAATACTTTCCATCGGAGTTAACTTGCAATACATATGCTGAAACGTGTAAGGCATTACATCACCTTCCGAGCTAGTTTAAACCAACACTAATCATATAAGAAACATGATCCCTCACCTACACTATAAGTCTATGTAAAGTATAACATGAATAGAACTACCACATACAAAATACAGGCCGTTACAGAAAAGCACCAAGTGGATATGCTTGTGGTAGTAGCTCTACTTGAAGTATGAGGCTAGATTACAAAGTAGCCCTTGATATCCACTAAACCATGTTCCTACATGGGATGAGTCCTTAGAGCTACCTTTCTCAAGTAAAATACTGTCACACCTCAAAACCCATTAAGACGGACAGGCACCCGATGCCCTAAAGGCCCGAGAGAACCAACCTACAACCTGTTCTTACTGAGCATATACTATAACAATTGAGACAAGTTAACTTTGGATGCAGCGATACAAACCAACGTAAGTAGATCCAAAAGTTACATACAAGACTTGGCCGTTTAGGCCACAACTCCTTAAGACACAACTGAACCATGTACATACGTCTACAAAGCCTCTAAAAGATAGAAGACTAGAGTAAGTCGGGACAGACCCCGCCTTACCCTTAACTACGATACAATACCAAACGAATTTACCAAGGAGTTAATAAAGCTCCGAATCAACTTGGAGCTCACCAAAAGTAGCAGAATTTCGAGTGCTTCTACTGAGGAGGTCTACTAGCTGGAGTACCTGAGCCTGCAGCATGAAATGCAGCGTCCCCAATACGGGACGTCAGTACGAAAAATGTACTGAATATGTAAGGCAAAAAGTATATGTAATACAAGGCACAAATGAAATCAAGTAGCAACATATGAGTGCATAGATTAGGAGAGAAGACCACCTTTTCTTACTCTTGTGGAATCAAGTAAGCTAGATTCTTTTCTTTACCTTCTTTGTATGTTATAATCTTTGTTGGGCATGTGATACAAGTGACCAGCTGATCAGTGGTATAAGAGGATGACCCATGCTAGGCGTATTAACCCCTGGGATGCGGTCCTCATAATTACACAACTTGGGATCGGCCCATGCTAGGCTTTCGCCCCTGAGCTGCCACCCTTCTATACCAATAGGGATCGGCCCATGCTAGGCTTTCGCCCCTAAGCTGCCACCCTTAATTAAATAGATTTCTTCACTGAGATTACTTTAATGCTTTAATCTTTGAGATTATGTGTTACAGTTCATAACTCTTTTGAGATGTTAGTTTGGATAATCGTAACACTTTGAGATGTTGATTTGGTGGTCATAATCATCTTGGAGACATGAAATTACGGAACAGTAGTGGAATACATGAAAACAATACTTTGAGGCAGTAACAATGACATAAGGAGCTATGAAACATCAACACCTTACTTTAAGACCTTAATGGCACAATTGACTTCAATTGGCTTAGGATAAGGATTCACTAAACTTTCTTTTGCAAATACCATTTCTATAACAGCACAAGGGGAAATTACACAAGTATAGAGTAGTGAACATATAATGAAGTAGTTCCATGTACTTAGACTGGGAAAGAAATATTGTTTAGCTATTTGGATAGAGTACGCGGCCA
>JABWTJ010001114.1:48054-86138 GCA_016801875.1 Solanum sitiens | reverse complement strand
CTTAACTTCCTAACTTGTCGATCCAGAATAGCAATGGGTACTTCTTCATAAGTGAGATCTCCTGTAACCTGTACGTCTTCAGTAGGAGTAATACGAAATGGGTCACCTACGCATTTCCGTAGCATTGAGACATGGAACACCGGATGAACTGATGAAAGCTCTTGTGGTAGCTCTAACTCATAGGCTACTTGGCCAAATTTTCGGATAATCTTATATGGCCCTATATAGCGTGGACTCAGCTTTCCCTTTTTACCAAACCTCATTACCCCTTTCATCGGAGACACCTTCAAGAACACCCAATCCCCTATAGAAAATTCTAGTCCTCTCCTTCTAATATCTGCATATGATTTATGTCGACTTTGAGCTGTTTCTAGCCGCTGCTGTATCACTTTGACTTTTTCCATAGCTTGATGAACAAGATCTGGCCCAAATAAGCCAGTTTCACCCGTTTCGAACCAGCCAATTGGTGATCTACACTTTCGACCATATAAAGCTTCATAAGGTGCCATTTTAATGCTCGAATGATAGCTATTGTTATAAGCAAATTCAATAAGTGGTAGGTGATCATCCCAGCTACCCTTGAAATCTAATATACAAGCTCGCAACATATCCTCAAGTGTCTGAATCGTACGTTCTGCCTGACCATCCGTTTGAGGATGAAAGGCTGTACTTAAATTCACTTGTGTTCCAAAACTCTTTTGAAATGACTTCCAAAAATTTGCTGTAAATTGAGCTCCTCTATCCGATATTATAGAGATTGGCACTCCATGTAGTCGAACTATCTCTTTAATGTACAACCTCGCATACTCTTCAGCTGTATAAGTAGTCTTCACCGGCAAGAAGTGTGCTGCTTTGGTAAGTCTATCAACTATTACCCATATGGAGTCAAACTTCCAGAATAAGCGAGGCAAACCAGTAACAAAATCCATGTTGATCATGTCCCATTTCCAAATTGGAAGTTCTATACGCTGCATGTAACCTCTGGGCTTTTGGTGTTCTACTTTTACCTGTTGACAGTTTGGACACTGAGCCATGAATTCTGCAATGTTCTTCTTCATGTTCCCCCACCAATACATTTCTTTCAAGTCATGATACATTTTAGTTGACCCCGGATGAACAGAGTACCTTGAATTATGTGCTTCCATCATGATCCTCTTTCTTAGTTCATCTATATTAGGTACACATAATCTGTTTTGACATCGAAGTACTCCGTCTTGCTTAAGATCAAACGCCTTTGTCGTACCATGTAGTACATTCTCTTTAAGTTGTAAAAGAATTGGATCAGTGTACTGCTTCTCTTTCACTTCCACTATTAACGAGGATTCTGCCGCATTTTGCACAATAACCCCTTCGTCTTGAGATTCAAGAAGGCGAACGCCCAAGTTAGCTAGTTGGGAAAGATCCTTAGTCATTCCTTGTCTTTCCATAGACTTCCCATAAGTGGTTGCCATTATTTTACGGCTTAAAGCATCAGCTACTACATTAGCTTTACCGGGATGATATAAGATGTCAATGTCATAATCTTTTAATAGCTCCAGCCACCTTCGCTGCCTCAGATTTAAGTCTTTTTGCTTAAAAATATATTGCAAGCTTTTGTGATCAGTGTATATGTCAACATGAACTCCATACAAGTAGTGGCGCCATATCTTCAAAGCAAACACAACTGCTGCTAGCTCTAGATCATGGGTTGGATAATTTTTCTCATGTGGCCGCAGCTGCCTTGATCCATAAGCTATAACTTTACCATGCTGCATCAATACACAACCTAAGCCCACTCCCGAAGCATCACAGTACACTACATAGCCTTCTGTACCTTCTGGAAGTACCAACACAGGTGTAGAAGTTAATTTACTCTTCAGCTCTTGGAAGCTTCTTTCACACTCATCGCTCCACTGAAACTTGGTTCCTTTGTGTGTTAGCTTTGTTAAGGGTGCAGCCATGGAAGAGAATCCTTCAACAAACCTTCTGTAATAACCTGCCAATCCAAGAAAACTACGGATCTCCGTAGGCGTTGTAGGTCTTGGCCATTTTTTCACGGCTTCTATTTTCTGGTTATCAACCCTTATTCCTTCCTCGGATACGATATGACCTAGGAATGCCACAGATTTCAACCAAAACTCACATTTAGAGAACTTTGCATACAATTTACGATCACGGAGAATTTGTAAAACCTGCCGCAAGTGATTAGCATGATCCTCTTCCGATCTTGAATACACCAAAATGTCATCTATGAACACTATCACAAACACATCTAAGAATGGCTTGAACACCCTATTCATCAAATCCATAAAAGCTGCTGGTGCATTTGTTAGCCCAAATGACATGACTAAGAACTCAAAATGACCATACCGTGTTCGGAAAGCTGTCTTGGGTATATCTTTGTCCTTGACCCTCACTTGGTGATAACCTGACCTCAGGTCGATCTTTGAAAAACACCTAGCACCTTGTAATTGATCAAACAGATCATCAATTCTAGGGAGGGGATATTTGTTCTTAATTGTTACCTTATTCAACTGCCGGTAGTCGATACACATTCTTAATGAGCCATCCTTTTTGCGTACAAATAAAACTGGTGCTCCCCATGGCGACACACTAGGCCTTATGAATCCTTTCTGTAATAAGTCTTTTAACTGCTCCTTCAACTCTCGTAATTCTGCCGGAGCCATTCTATACAGAGGAATTGAGATAGGTTGAGTATCTAAAAGTACATCAATACCGAACTCTACTTCTCGTTCTGGAGGCAAACCTGGAAGATCTTCAGGAAACACATCTGGAAATTCATTTACCACCGGAATGGATTGAAGGGTTGGTGGCTCTGCATCTACATTTTTCACTCTAACCAGATGGCATATGTATCCTTTGGAAATCATCTTCTTTGCCTTAAGATAAGAAATAAATTTACCTCTTGGCATCCCAATATTACCTTTCCATTCGAGGACTATCTCTTTTGGAAATTGGAAATGCACTATCTTAGTTCGGCAATCTACTGTGGCATAACAAGAAGCTAACCAATCCATACCCATTATAACATCAAAATCTACCATGTCTAGCTCAACAAGGTCAGCCAATGTATCGCGATCACAAACAGTTACAATGCAATTACGATAAACTCTCCTAGCTATAATAGATTCACCAATCGGTGTAGACACTTCAAATGGCTTCGCTAATAATTCTGGTGTTGTTTTGAACTTTCCAGCAATCAATGGTGTAACATATGATAGTGTAGACCCCGGATCTATTAATGCATATACAATATGTGAAAAGATGGACAATGTACCTGTAACCACATCCGGCGACGCTTCTAAATTTTGTCGATCCCCTAGTGCATATGTGCGATTCTGACCTCCACTAGAACTAGCTGCTCCCCTAGCTCCTCTACCACGACCTGTAGGCATATGTAGTCCCCTACCTAAAGAAGGGGTTGATGAGGTCGACGGAACAACTGATCTAGTTGGTTGAACAATGCCACCCACTCCCCTATGAAGGCAGTTTCTCATCATATGCCCTGGTGTGCCACACCAAAAATAAACATCCGTCCCAAACCTGCATGCACCTAGATGATTCCTTCCACATTGTTTACAAGGCTGTCGTGGAGGCCTTGATTGGCTCGTACTTCCTTGCTCTTGATGACTGCCTTGGCTTTCACTTCTTTGCCAAAACTGATTGCCTCTAAACCCTTGGAACCGTGGTGGAGCACTAGCTGTAGAGTAGAAAGATGATGGCCTAGGTGGTCTGTTAGAGAACCGAGGCCTAAACTCACCTTGGGATGGTGTAAACTGACCCATGGATCTGGCCCTCTTAGAATGCCCTGTTTCCAACTCTTGTGTTCTTCTTCTTTGCCTTTGATCCTCCAATTTTTGTGCAAAAGCCTGCATCCTTGCTATATCCATATCTTTATTTAATGAAGCAATTGTACAGTCTCTAACCAGATATGAATCTAATCTGTCCACAAAACGATGAACTCTATCCTCCATAGTAGCTACTACATTAGGAGCATACCTGGCCAAGGAATTAAATTTGAGACTATACTCCCTCACACTCATATTTCCTTGGTGGAGATTTAAGAACTGATCCGCACGGGCCTCTCGGATCTCCAATGGCAGATAATGATCAAGGAATGCCTTTTTGAACTCTTTCCACATAGCTGAAGGTGCATTTGTTCCCCTAGATTGCTTCCAAGCTTCATACCACAATATAGCCACACCCTTTAATCTGTATGCAGCTAGCTCAAGTGCTTCTTTACCACTTACATGCATAATATCCAAAGTGCGTTGGATTTGATCTATAAAGTCTTGGGGATCTTCATTAGGATCTGACCCGGTAAATGATGGAGGGTCCAAGTTAAGAAAATCACGTATCCGTGTTCCAGCTGATCTAACTACACCACTAGTACCTGCAACTGGACCTTCTTGCCTTTGTCCATGACCAGCAACTATACGAGTCAATAATTGGACTGCATTCCTCAAATCTTGCTCGGTAGCATTAATAGGGGGTTCCTGAGGTTCATCTTCCCTCTTTATTTCTTCAGGAGATGGAGGCGTCGAGGAAGTCTGCGATAGAGACTCATCTTGAGCCTCACTTTGAACAGCTTGACTTGGTGGTGGTTGGCTGGTCCCTTCTTGGGCAGCCACTTCTACTCGTTTACCAGTACTTTTACTCCTTCTCGTAATCGGCATCTTTGCTATAATAAAACAATTGAGGAATTAGATATGATTCACCTACAACACAAGTTCTATTGCACGATCTAAGAAATGAAAGAAATGAGACAACTCCTATATGTCCCGTAGCCTCCTGTTTATAAATGTGGTGCACAACACATCCATAAGCAAGACTCTACACAGACACGGCTTTGTAGACTCCCTAGGATGACCTGCTCTGATACCACTTTTGTCACGCCTCAAAACCCATCAAGACGGACAGGCACCCGATGCCCTAAAGGCCCGAGAGAACCAACCTACAACCTGTTCTTACCAAAAGGATTTTCTATTTTGATCCTATCTATTTTGTTTTTAGCAATTACTTTATGTTTTGTTGTTAATATGTATAAGTTTTTACATCTTGCTGTAAATATCTTACTTCCGGGTGCTAGTTCTATCCCTGATAGCTTCCAATATAATACTAATGATTTATCTATATTTCTATCTGTTAATGCAATTGAATAATTTGCACTTATTATAAATTTAAATTTTTGATATATTAAATTTCCTTTTATAGCGCTAATTACGCTTTTTTCTATAGGATGTATTATCCTATCATCTGCTAGGTATATTTCTATGGGTGTATCTATTCCTTCTCTAAAACATGCTTTTATTAATATTTCTGTTCCTCCTAAGTGTACGTATTTTATAGGTGTTTTAGCCTTTATATGTTGTATTTCTTGATTAATCATTCTTTTATTTAGTATAGGTATTTGTGCTTTTCCTTTTGTATATTTACAATCTATAATATGTTCTTTTTGACTAACTACATAATATTCCTCTTTATTTCTTTTAAAGAATTGGTTTAGAATAGGTACTTTTAATACTTTTTCTACGCTTAAATCTAGTTCTTTATTTTTTATTTCCTGAAAAATTGTATTATCAAATATTATTTTTTGTTCTACTGAGTCTTCATCATGATATTCTTCTATTGATATAATTCGTATATTTTCTTCAGTCATTTTCTTCTAGTATTGTTTCATTATCAGATTCTATTTTATAGTCTATTTCGTAGCTATTTTCATTTTCTATATCTGAAATTTCATAAATACTATCATTGTCATCTATTTCATAGTCTAAATAATCTATTTGCATATATTCTTGCTCATCTAAAGTCAGTTCTGTAATTTGTTTTCTTTGTATATTTTTAGGTAATTTACAATCTTTAGCTAAATGACCTAACTTACCACAATTGTAACAATTACAATTTGATAAGGCTTTCTTTGGTCTATTTGGTCTTTTTTCTTTATAATTTCTTACAAAATATCGTTTTCTTGGTTTTTTATATTTATATTTAGTTTTTGTTTTTCTATAATTTTTACGTTTTCTAGATCTTTTATAATATTTATTTTCACAACCAAACTTTGGTGCTATTTTACTTTTACAACAGGCTAGGTTTTTCATTAATACTTTTTCCATTTTTAATTTTTCTTTTTGATTTTCACATAGCTGTATAAACCATTGCTGTAAAAATTTTATTCTTGAACCTAATGTATCTGTCATTTCATCATTATTCCAATCTTTTATTACATTAGTACTAAATGGTTCTGGTAGTTTTGTGAAATATTGTTGTCTTATTTCTTTTGCTTCATTTATATCATACTTTGCTTTATAATAATATTCTTTAAATGCGCATGTATATTCTTCTACATAACACATGTTACATATTGCTAATTTTGATATTAATTGTCTATTTATAATTTTTTCTTTATTTTGTTCTTTTATATCTGTAGTCAGACTTCCAAATTCATTTTGTATTGCTAAGTTATATTTTTCTAATATTTCTATGTTAGATGTTGTTATTGATCCATCTAATTTTTTATCACTTCTCAGTGCTTCTTTACTTTCTAATGGTAAGTTTTCTATCCATAATTTTACTGCTTCTATTAATGTTCTTTCTATATAACCTGGAGTGTCTTTTATTGTTATTTTATTATCTATTAATTGTTTAGATAAATTTCCTATCCATAGCGAAATTACTTTATTTATATCTATTACACAATCTAAATCTAAAAAGTTAGTTTGTTCAATTGTTAATTTAGGTTGCATCAGTTCTATCTGAGTTTTCATAATTTTTTGTATAATAAACTGGTGTTGATGTTCTAGGATTATGTCTAGGACTATTATCTGGAGTTTTTTCTTTTGAAGTTCCTGGTTTATTTATATTATTTATATTTATTTCTAATTTCTTCAATTTATTAGTTTGTTCTAAGATTTCTGTATATGTTTCACTTATATCACTTATTTCTGAATTTTCTGAATTTTTATCAGAATCATTATTTATTTCATTTATTTCATTTATTTCAATATTTTCGTTTTCATTTAATATGTGTTTCATTTCATTTATTTCATTAGCTAATTCTGCTTCTTTTTGAAGTTCTAACTCTACTTCTTTTTGTAGTTGTTTTTCTTTTTGTCTATTTTCATATAATAATTTTAAATAGGCTAATTCTTTTTCTAATTCCTCTATTTTACTATTTTTTATTTCTTCAATTTTCTTTATTTCTTGCTTTGCTTGTATTTTAATTTGTTCAATTTCTTTAGCTTTATCTATTTCTTCATTTTCTTTCGTTATTCTTATCATTGCTGTTAAACTATCTTCTAATTTAGCAGTTTCTTTTTCTAACATTAAGTATAATCTATCTCCTATTTTTTTATATCGTCTTCCTAAGTTGGAAAATACTATTTTTATTTTTAATCCTTCATAGGTTTCAAAAGTTTTTTCATCTATAGAATATTCTTCTTTATTCATTATATTCATTTTTATGATATATATCATGTTGTATTTTATATTCTATGCAGTCTATTTTTAGTTTTAAATCAAATATTTGTTTCTTTTGTATTAATATTGATTTATTACAGACTCCTGCGAATATATTTTCTATCAATCTTTCTTTCATAAAATCGTAATTATATTGTAATTCATTTAATTTTTCTATTAATAGTTGTTTATATATTCTGTTATCCATTTTAAGTTTTAAGAGAATATTTGTTCGTAATATTCTTTTTTAATTATATTCAACCTTTGTATTTCTTTAGCGTTTGTTTCTATATACTCTAAATATTCTTCTTCTCGAAGATATATATATTTATTTACGTTTTCAATTAACAGTTTTTCTTCTAAATCTATTTTCTCTTTAGTTTCTTTCCATAACCTCAAATATCTAAAATTGATCATTGATCTCTATATAGTTCTAAATCGTCAAATAAATAATCTAGATCATTATCGTCATATATAATCAGCTCAGACCAACCTACAGTCATTGTTTCAATTATCTCATGCATCATTAATTTATCATAAATTATTCTACGTGCATCAACATCAATATTTTTCAGTATGTAAAACAATAGCATTTTATAATCATTATCTTCATCTAACAAGTATGTAGGCATATTCAATTCAATTTTCAATTTATTTTTACTAACAGTTTATTCCTTTTAGCCTTTTCACAGTTTTATACGTATTCATTATGAACAATAATAGTATAATATTCATCTCGTCTAGTCACTACTATGGCCTTCTTCTTTAATCAGTTACCCTAACAGCGCCTCAACACCGTGTACTCCCCTTAACGGTCTCCTGCCTACCGGTTTCCACCTTAGGATGGCATAGTTCGGGCTTACCTATTCGCAGAATATCTCCATAGCAAACCTTCTAGAGATGACTATTATAACATTATCAATTCATAATAAATGCTTATAATCAGGGAAAGACTATCAGGAATAAAGCAGTTTAGCTACTCATAAATGATTTTGAGTATACCTGTTCTTGTAGATTGCTGGTAGTTGCTTTGTTTTCCATAGTTGTTGTTTCTATCTTATCTGTAAATGTCTTACTTAGCTCTGATACCAAGGAAGGGGGGCGGAAGGTTGAGAGAGATTGAAGAGAGATATAGGGGAAGCTGATGATGTTTATTAGTGAGGGAAAGCCCTCTATTTATAATACAAGCTACACAACTGGCCAAAAACAGTGGCCGACACAACTTTTACACTTGGCCTTATATAACACGGCCGACACAACACGACAAACTACTTTACTTTACATAATGGCCGACTTTTTACAAATGGCCGACATACTTTTGACTAATAAAAAGATAAACTATAATGGCCTTACTTTAAATACATGGCCGACAAACTTTATAAACTTTACATATCTTCTTTTCTTCTTTGTCTTTTTCTTCTTATCTTCTTCTGCTTTGTCTTTATTCCAAACTTACATCTGGAATTAAGTTGTCTTCTCCATTGCACTTTGAACAATGGTGATCTGGGTATCTATGACCAATTAATTTACAGTATCTGGTCAATAAATCTTCTGAAATAAATTTTTTCTGTAGAGCTCTTGTAGTTGGTTGCTCTTCAGGTTTTAACAAAGATAAAATCCATTGCTGAACTTCATCCATATCTGTTTTTCGTAGTTCTTTGGAATTTGCATATATCATCACTTGATCTCTTGCATAATAGCTCCATATCGCATTTCCATTTAGATAGTTATTTGCTAACTCTTGTATTATAGTTGATATGCCAATTATTCTCTTATTAGCATAAAAACTGGGTATATCTATTTTTTGTATCTCATTTTGTTTTTCAATCTCCTCAGGTATTATCATATCTTTTGTTAATCCTATTTTTATTACTTGAATGGGAGATTTTATTTCGTCATAAAGTATTTCTGCGGGTGCTGTATAAAACTTTATAAAAAATAAGTTTCCCTTTGTAACTCTTTTAAATGTACTGAAAGCTTTGTATAGTTCCGGTATTCCTGTAATTTCTTCGCCGTCAAATGTATATACGGTGCTCAATAATCCATAATTATAACATGTTTTGACTAGATTTGCACTGGTTTTAGGTTGTGCAATAAGTCTATTGTATCCTTGTAACTTCTGAGTTATATAATTCTCGTTGGGGTTTTTTGTTTGGGTAGACCTGGGGTTTAGATTCAAAAAGGCTTGGATTTTGTATATATTGTCAATGTATGACTGGGTAATATAATTGTAGCTCTTTTTGTCTTTCTGAATGCTGGCTGCGTATGTGGAGGTTTGAGGTGTTGGGGTACTTTGTTGGAATTTAGGTATAAACGTTTTGGTAAATAAGCTATTCAAATTTGTATTTCTTGTCATAGCTTTTTCTGTATTTCCTGTGCTTGTACCTGCAATACCTGCAACTGATAAATTTTTGTTATATTGAGTTTTTAGGTGTTTCTCAATGTCACCTTTTAGCTCTGGCTGTTTACCGTCTGCCTTAAGACGTAGCTCCGCATTTTTATAGTCATGCTGCCGACTTATCTCCGCATTTTTAGAGTCATGCTGCTGACTGTTAGCTGTCTCCTTTAGTATTTGTACTTCTTGTTCTATCTTTTCTATTTTTTGACAAAGATTTGTCATCATAGATAAGATTTGTTTCATTGTATCTGTTTCTGGAGAGATAATCTGCAATAACATTCTTGTTAGTTGTAATTATTTCAATTGTAAATGTAAAATTCAATATATTTAATACCAATCTTCGTATTTCTTTTGTTGTTACAGAATCATCTATCTTTCTTGTTAACCACCATTTTACCTGTGTATTATCTACTCGTACAATAAATTTGTTATAAACAATATATGGTCAAATGCTAATAAACATTTATATAATGCTAATAACTCTTTTCGATTAATTTCCCATTTTATTTGTGGTTCGGTATAAGATCCTGAATGATATCTACAATGATGTTCTATATTATTATTTTCGTATTTATATTTTAATATTCCACCATAACTATTTTCACTTGAATCAGTTTCTATTATATAAGTAAATATTCGTTTTTCATCTAGAAAATGGAGTTTTGGTAATTCTTTACATAAATTCTTAATATTTTTTATGTTTTCTTTATCCTTTTTATCAAAATGATATTCAATATCTTTTTTAAGCTTTTTATGTAATGGTTTTAAGTATTCTGCTAATTTTGGTATATATTGTCTTACTTGATTTACTAATCCTAAAAAGGATTGTAATTTCTTTTTTGTGTCTATATTTTCATCCGAATTTATAATTTTTTGTACTATATGCGTTTGCATTTTTATACCATTTTTATCTATTTGAATTCCTAAAAATTCTATTTGAGATTTCATAATTTCCGATTTCTTTTTGCTTAGACTTATACCTGATTGTTTAATTATATGTATGAATTTTTCTAATAATCTTATATGTTCATCCTGTGTTCTAGAGTATAATAAGATGTCATCTATATAAACAATACAGTTTTCTAATTGATGGAAATAACTATCCATAAAATGTTGATATCTACCTGGTGCATTTTTGTATCCAAATGGTAAAACATTCCATTCATAGTATCCTTGTGGTACAGTAAATGCAGTTAATTGTTTTGATTTATCTTCTAGTTTTAAATGATAAAAAACTGATTTACAATCAAATTTACTAAAATAGTTATATCCTTGTATTTGTCTTATTTTTAATATCTTATTTGGTATTGGATAATTGTAGGTTTTAGTTTTGGCATTTAGATTTCTATAATCTATTACCATCCTACTTTTACCTCGTTTTTGTTCATTATGATTATTTACTATAAATGCTGGACTACTATGTTTACTATTAGTCTCCTGTATATAATTATTTTTTAGTAATTCTTCTATATGAATTTTAAATTCATTTAGATCATCAAAATTGTATTTTAATGGCTTTTGTATTATTAGACTATTTTCGTCTATTAATTCTATCTTTATAGTTGTTTTATGTTTTTCCCAACCTTTTAAGGGGTTATCACTATATAAAAGTTCCAATTGTTCATTTATTAATTTAATTTTATCTATAGTAAATATAATGATTTCAAATTGATTAATTTCTTTTGTATTTATATTTTCCATTTCTTGATTTATCTTTTCACTTCCTTTGATCCATTCTTTTGGCTTTCTTTGTTTGTTATTAACTCGTTTTGCTCCTACTTTGTATCTACATGGTGTAGTAAACCACCAATGTGTTTTAGTTATTATATGTGGGTATAATCTATCTAAAAAAGGCATTCCTAATAACATATCTTTTGTTTTACAATCAAAACTATACATTTCTTCTATTATTAGAATTTTATCCCATATCTGTATCTTTATATTTTTTGCTCTATGAGTAATCATACTACTTTCATTATTAAATCCAGTTACTACCATAGGTGTTTTCAATTTTTCCCATTTTTCTTCTGGTAAACAATTATATTTACATATATTAGTTTCAGCTCCTGTATCTATCATAGGTGTATAATATCGATTATAATATCCTTCTACGATAATTTTTGCAAGTATATAAATTTTCATTCTTTACATTATGTTATTCTTTTTATAATTATTTTCTTATTTTGGCAAGTTATAGTTAATTGCTCTTTTTCTATTTTATATGGGGTAAATTGATCTAACCAATTTATACCTAAGGTTATACTTTCTGTTTCTTGATTAATTTTAAATGGTATTATTAAGGGTATTCCTCCTATAATAATTTCCTTTTCTATTTCTTCACTTATAGTTATTATTTCGTTAGGTAATCCAGGGCATACATGTCCTGTTTTTATAATTTCATTTTCTAAGACTAATTCTGTGTTTATATAATTATCGTCTTGACCTGTATTTATTAATATCTTATGTCTTTTTTCATTAACTATTCCTGCTATAAAATAATAGTTTAATATAGATTCACTTTTACGGATACCACCTCTTTGTTCCTCAACCTTTTCACTTGCCTATCAAGGATTTGAACCGGAACCTCCTCATAAGAGAGGTTATCCTTGACACCAAGACCCTCAATAGGAAGAATGGACTCGGGATCAGCGACACACTTCTTAAGCATAGAAACATGGAAAATCAAATTAACCAAAGCCAATTGACTAGGCAACCTCAACTCATAGGCAACCTTACCAATCCTTTGCAAGATTTTATAGGGACCCACATAACGAGGACTCAACTTCCCTTTCTTGCCAAATCTAACAACCCCCTTCATAGGTGAAATTTTCAAATACACCTTATCACCTTCTTCAAACTCAAGATCCCTCCTTCTATGATCAGCATAGGTCTTTTGCGGACTATAGGCTGTTTGCAAGCGATTTCTTATGATATGAACTTTTTCCAAAGTTTTATAAGTCAAATCGGGACCAAGAATCGAAGACTCACCGACTTCAAATCACCCAATAGGATACCTAAACCTCCTACCATACAAGGCTTCATAGGGAGCCATGGAAATGGATGAATGGAAACTATTATTGTAAGCAAACTCTACCAAAGGCAAGTGCTTATCCCAACTTCCTTTGAAATCGATGACACAAACTCGAAGCATATCTTCAAGGGTTTGAATAGTATGTTCTGCTTGACCATCCATTTGGGGATGAAAAGCGGTACTCAACTTCACCTTTGTACCCAAACCTTCTTTAAATGACCTCCAAATCCTACATGTGAATTGTGAACCCCTATCCGATATGATGGATAATGGAATACCATGGCGACACACAATCTCATCTATGAAGATCTTAGCATAATCTTCCGTCGATAAGTATACTTGACGAGAATAAAGTGAGAGGATTTGGTCAACCTATCAACCACCACCCATATGGAGTTATATTGCTTTTGATTCTTAGGCAAACCTAACACAAAATCCATATTGATGTCTTCCCACTTCCAAGTAGGAATTTGGATTTCTTGTAGTAAGCCACCTGGCTTTAGATGTTCCGCCTTCACTTGTTGGCAATTTGGACACTTAGCAACAAATTCCGCTATGTCTTTCTTCGAACCTTCCCACCAATAATTTTCTTTAAGGTCATGGTACATCTTTGTGTCACCCAGATGAATGGAGTGGGCTTCCTCAAGGATCCGGTCCCTCAACCCATCTACCTCGGGAACACACAATCTTCCTTGGTACATTAAAACAACATACCCCTCCAGGATAATGATTCATTTAGCTTATCAAGGACCGACTCTTTCAATTCTATCAATGGTTGATCAAGGTGCTGTTTGTACTTTAGCTCAACCACCAAAGATGATTCGGAGTTACATCGAACCAACACACCACCATTCGGAGAGTCTTCCAACTTCACACCCAACCTAGCGAACCTATGGATAGCTTTTACTAGGTCTTTTTGGGCTTCATCTATGTGAGAAACACTACCCATTGATGTACGCCTTAGGGCATCCGCAACCACATTGGCCTTACCGGGGTGATAGAGCTCATGTCATAATCTTTCAACAATTCTAACCACCTCCTTTGTCGGAGATTCAACTTCTGTTATGTAAACACATATTGGAGACTCTTATGGTCGGTGAAGACATCGACATGAACACCATACAAGTAATGCCTCCATATCTTTAAGGCAAACACCACGGCTGCTAACTCAAGGTCGTGTGTTGGATAGTTTCTCTCATGAACCTTAAGTTGCCTAGAAGCATAGGCAACCACTTTGCCATGTTTCATAAGTACACACCCCAAACCCACATGGGATGCATCACAATACACAATGAAACCCTTTCTTTCCTCTGGTAAAGTCAAACACCGGAGCGGAAGTAAGCCTATCTTTCAAGATTTGGAAGCTCTTTTCACATGCTTCCGACCTGTAACAACCCTAAAAATGGATATGCTAAGTAATGCTTAATGTGTCTAGAATACCTACGATTAGACTGGGTTCACACGGATTAATGCGCGTAGAACCAGACCTCTGAACCCTTACTACAGCCAAGCCAACTAACTTGGGGAGTTAGTTGAACTAGGAAAGGTTGGGTCCAACCATGTAGGGCGCTCAAATACGGAGATTTACTCGAATGAGTCTTTACCGGACTTGAAAATGGAAAATCATAGTTTTGGAGGGTCTAGGGATAAAATGGTCTTTTTCCAGGCTAAGGGTAGTATATTAATTACCCTAAATATATAATTAATTATTTAATTAATAAGGTGGAGGGGCAATTTGGGGAGAGAGGGCCGAAAATTGGCTCTTGAAGTGAAGTATTGCTCCACCCGGGTTCGAACCTAGGTGTAAGCAATGAATTAAATTGTTTTTAATTTAAGTTGGTAAATTAATGTAATTAATTTATATTTATTATTTATGAGCTGATTTAAAATAAAAGGAAATCAGATATTTATTATTTAATAAAAACCTCATTTGACTAAGTCCTAAACTAGACTCCTAAGCCTAATTAAACTATCACTCTCTCACGTCTATCTCTCTAAACACACGATCATTCTCTCTTCTTTTTCACGATTCTCTCTGCCAAATAACTTCAAGAACACTAGGTAAACCAAAGTTCTTCACACTTGAAGAGCTCACAACAAAAATTATAAACAAATAACTAATCAATCACGTAGGCAAAGAGAAGGTTTTTCGTTGAGTTTGGTGTTGAACTTTTGGTGTTGGACGTGTGTTTGGAGGAGTTCTTTGGGCAGCAAGTCGAGGTTCGAACTTCAAAAAGGTATGGGTTCTCTTCTCTATTGGTCCCTTTCCCAAGAGACCCCTAAGGTTCAGACGAATCTATTCCGAAAACTAGGGTTGTTCCCCGTTGCATGTCCCTGTCACTAGCTCCAATTGAATCATAGATTGGTTATGTTTGCTGGTAGAAAACTAGGGATGAAACATGTTTTCGTGATGATTATGTGTTTATATGTATGTTCGGAATTATGTGACTTATGTTGATGTTTTTCCGAAACTATGTGTACGTGTGTGTGCAATGTGAACCGTATCTATGTGCCTCGGGTTAAGGCTTTAAAATGTGATGTTGTGATTGTATTTCATGTACAAATGTTTATGTAAATCGTGATGTTCATATGATTTGAAATGTGGCTGATTTGAGTGATAATCTCTTGGCTAAACTAATCCATGAAAAATGCACCTAAGAACGTATTAAATGATCTACGAATTACCCTATGAATTTGCGTATAAATGTTGATGAAAGTATGCTGAAAAATTTCAAAAAAAATTCCAGATTTAAGTGAAGAATTTCGGTCAAGTTAAGAGGTTTCAAAATGTTTTGAAAAATGAACTAAAACAAGTGAGGTCATGGAGGATTGAACCGTGACCTCACCATGTTAAAAACCATGAAAATAAAAAAGTAAAAAGAAATGTGGTGAACGGGATTCGAACCATGGTCTTGGCTGAAAAATAAAGTATGAAAATAAGAAATGGGAGGAGTGGGATTCGAACACACAACCTCTTGGACAAGCTTAAGAAAAAAAATTAAAAGAAAAGAAATTCGAGGCGTGGGAATCGAACCCACGACCTCTAGGCAATAAAGGAGAAATAAAATAAAAATAAAGTGAGGTTGTGGGGGTTCGATCCCACAACCTCATGGTCAACTCAAAAAAGTCAAGGAATAAGAAATAAAAAAATATAAGGGGCTGTGGGGGTTCGATCCCACAACCCCTCGGCAAAGGAAGAGAGAGTTTAAGGAAAACAAATTAAAAGAAAATGAGGTTGTGGGGGTTCGATCCCACATCCTCTCAATCCCATTGAGCGAAAAATGAAGAGAAAAAC
This sequence comes from Solanum sitiens, assembly GCA_016801875.1. Taxonomy (NCBI): domain Eukaryota; kingdom Viridiplantae; phylum Streptophyta; class Magnoliopsida; order Solanales; family Solanaceae; genus Solanum; species Solanum sitiens. The sequence goes on along the minus strand of JABWTJ010001114.1, from coordinate 69,956 downwards.
TAAGAGAAAAATAAAATGAAGGTGTTGGGGCTCGATCTTGGGTCCCCAAGCCGTGTGGACCAAAATAAACTAAATGAAAAATGTAAGTGTTGTCCAAGGGATTCGAAACCGGTTTTCCTTGCCCAAATTCCCTATTGATACATAAGTCATACGTGAATAAATGTTCAAAAATAATGTTGCCTACATAGATCGAAATCGAAATCTTGGCATACTCACAAGATGCATAAGTCTTGTACCACATAATCTTAGGAAGATATGAATCACTTAAACGAATTATGAAGGAAGCCTTATGGCTTGTATGTATAGACCCATAAGTCTAGCATACGTTTAAAAATAAGTGAACCTAAGATGTATGTAATGAAATGATGTAACCCTAGAAGGGTTAGGTAAGAGTGTAAAACACACTAAATGGCCAAGTGCATTGGCATACGACAAAATTAATATTATGTAATGAAATGATGAAACCCTAGAAGGGTTAAGTAAGAGTATGAAACATACAAATGGCCAAGTGCATTGGCATATGATGAAATGAACATTCACGTAAAATGGGGTGAGTAATTATGAAGAGCAAATGTACTAATGTTAATGAATGTGGTGACAACATGATAAGAGGCTAATGTGAAAGATGAGAGCAATCTCAAATGAGCCTAAGTAAATGTTACCAAAACGTACTCACCTATGAGAGTGTAAAGTTAATGAAGAGACCAGTCTCTATGAACACTCTAATGAAAGTATTGAGAATAATGTATACTTAATACTAATAATGAGATGAGAAATCATCTATTGAGCTATAATGTCCTCATACTAGAAGCCAGCTTCCATGACGTATGAGTTGAATGAAATGGAACTTTATACTGAGAACCGATAGACTAGCTATGAGCGGTGATGCCTTCTTTCGATAAGGGCGGAGGTTAACGTAATTCTCATGAGAAGAGACTCTCCGGCATGCCGGGTATGGGTCTCCTTATATCTCCTAGTCTTCAAACCTATACTGCCAATATAGGGATCTGGTGGGGTTCAATTCCCATGTACGCTAGCATGTTTTGGGTCACTTTGGCCGGTGATTCCATATCTTTTCGGTGTGGGGGAGACACTGGATTTCATGATGCTCACATGATCTATGTCGGTTAAAGTTAAAGTTTCCAATGAATGAATGAGGCCAGCCTCAAATGATGCACGTAATGAAATGAACGATACCAAATGTGTTAGGATAGGATAATCAAGAGGTGAGCTAGACTGAAGTAATGACACTAGGTTATTCTTGATCATTGCACAACAAACCTGATGAGAGTCTTAAACTACATCCTAGGTATAGCTGGTGTTTACACTAGCTTATGAAAGAATGAAACGAAGTACGTATGAATGAATGAAGCAGACTCTGTGTTTGCTAAAGAAGACTCCCTAGTTGAGGTCCCATATGTTGAGCCCTCATTTTGGGAAGTCTTAATGTCAAGTCCATGATTCCAAGGTCTCATGGCATATGAATGAATGATATGAAAGATGTTATGTGCTATATGCAATATGATATATGCTATGTGTAAGATATTATGTGTTGTGTGCAATATGATAAGTATGATGATGCATGTTACTCTCATGGCATGACTTTCCTAATCCAAATTTGGAAATCTCTCTGACTTTCTTAATCCAAATTTGGAAAGCTCACTGACTTTTCTAATCCAACTTTGGAAAGCTCACTAACTTTTCTAATCCCAATTTGGCAAGTCCACTGACTTGACTTTCCATAATCATTTTGTTAGGAAAGAGATATTCTTACTCATGCATGTCCTTGGTGTGTGCTTGCATATACCCATACTTAGTACAAGTGTTTACTAATCCCATACAATTCTATATGAAGGTGCAGGCACAGTTAGACGCTAGAGCTTACAGGTTGACGTTGCAGCTATCCGGACGTGGAGCTTTCATCCGGACTTGGTAGTCCTCATGCTCCTCATGCTTTCGAGGATGTCTACCGTTACTATCTAGCTTAGATGTAGGCTTTAGCTAGTGGAGTATGTGCCACTAGTGTTTCTTTCCGTTTTTATTTCAGACATTGTATTGGTGCCATTTTGGCAATTATACATTTAATGCAGTATTGAACTATTTCTTTCAGTAGATAATCTTAATGTTAGATGGTTGATTGTGAACATTATGAATGTAAGTAGAATGACCTTTATGCATGATAAGAAACAAAAAGTTTCAAATTTTCCACTAAAATAAACCTAGATGAAGTAAGAATGACGTAAGTAGGCTTGTCTGCGACCTCTGAGAGGTCAACGACGCCGGTCTCGTCTGGGGTCTAGACTCCGGTCGTGACACGACCACTCAAACTTTTTACTCTTTTGGCTCAATGTAGTCAAGGGAGATGCTATGGACGAAAAACCATCCACAAACCTCCAATAGTAACCCGTTAAACCAAAGAAACTCCTAATGTCGGTTGGAGTCAATGGTCTAGGCCAACTTCTCACCGATGTGACCTAGAAATGTTACCGACCTCAACCAAAACTCACATTTGCTATACTTGGCAAACAATTGATGTTCTTTAAGGGTTTGCAATACCACCCTCAAATAACCCATATGATCACTCTCATTTTTCGAATATACCAAGATGTCGTCAATGAACACAATGAAAAATAAATCTAGGTAACTTCAAAACACCCTATTCATTACGTCCATAAACGCCGCCAAAACATTAGTGACACCAAAGGACATAACTAGGAACTCATAATGGCCATGTCTAGTTCGGAATCTCATCTTTGGTATATCCTCACCTCTCACCCTAAGGTTGTGATACGTCGATCTCAAGTCAATTTTAGAAAAGTAGCTTGCCCCTTGGAGTTGATCAAACAAGTCGTCAATCCGAGGGAGAGGATACTTATTCTTAATTGTGACTTTTTTGAGTTTGCGGTAGTCAATACACATTATCAAAGACCCATCTTTCTTCTTTACAAACAATATCGGAGCACCCCACGACGATAAACTAGGCCTTATGAAATCCTTGTCTAGTAAATCCTTAAGTTGTGCCTTCAACTACTTTAATTCGTCCGGAGCCATCCGATAATGAGGAATTGAAATGGGGTTTGTTTCCGGTAGCAAATCGATACCAAAATCAATTTCCCATTCAGGAGGAATATCTGGAAGGTCATTAGGGAAGACCTCCGGAAATTCACTCACTACGGGGACCGACTCAATTGGAGGAATTTCAGATTCAAGATCTTGGACTCTCACTATATGATATAGGCAGCCCTTAGAGATCATTTTGCAAGTTCCAAACAAGAAATGATACGACCTCTGGAAAAAGAACTTCCCCCTTCCACTCCACAACGGCTTCATTTGGGAAATTAAATCTCACAACCCTTGTTCTACAATCAATATTGGCAAAACAAGAATGCAACCAATCCATACCCAAAATGATATCAAAATCAAGCATATCTAGTTCTACTAGATCAACATTGGAAACTCTATTGGGAAACATGATAGGACAATTCCTATATACCCTCTTTGCAACTACCGACTCACCCACCGGAGTAGACACTATAAAGGTGCAAAATATCGGGTAAGTATCAAACTTTTTAGCTACAAGAGGTGTAACGAAAGACAAAGTAGCTCCCGGGTAAATTAAAGCATAAACATCAACAGAAAAGACTTTTAACATACCGGTCACCACGTCGGGAGAAGTCTCTTGCTCACCCCTAGTATGAAGAGCATAGAAGCAGTTCTTCTTTGGAGCATCACTAGAACCACTTTCTTGACTACTCTTCTCTTGCCCCTTCATGTTAGGACAATCTCGAACCTTGTGGCTACTCTTGCCACAACAAAAACAATTGCCCGTTCTGACCAAACATTCACCCAATGACCCTTTCCACACTTAGCACATGTAGGCTTCTCATTTGGTGAGCTCGCACTTCTTCCCTTTTGAGCTCTAGGTTTAGCCACCTTGTCGTCACGAGCCTTAGGGAATTTGTATGGAACTTGATTAGAGAACCTCTTTTGAACTTAGGCTTGTGTTGAATCTCAAGCCTATTCTTGGAAGAACCACCATCATAAGATTTTGCCCTTTTTGCATCTCTACTTTTCCTCCTAGCCCTTGCCTCTTCCACTTGCCTAGCATTTTCCATAAGACGAGAGATGTTCATGTTGTCATGTAGCATAGCCGAATGACACTCTTTTTGTAAATCATCTGACACCCCCGTCACAAAGCGGCTCATATCATCTCTAGGATTGGAAACCAAAGAAGGAGCATATTTTGACAATTGAGTAAATTTCATGGAATACTCAAGAACACTCATACCTCCTTGATGAAGGTTGAAGAACTCTACCACTTTAGCTTCCCTCATCTCCCTAGTAAAGAATCGATCAAGGAATGCCTTCTTGAAGATCTCCCAAGTCACCAGTCCACTTCGAAGAGGCCTATTGTCCCTCCATTGGACATACCAAGTATGAGCCACATCTTTGAGTTGATATGTGGCTAACTCAGCCTTTTCACTAGTGCTGAACCCCATAGCAAAGAGTATCTTATAGTCTTCATCGATGAACTCTTGGGGGTCTTCATCCACCCTAGACCCATAGAGAGTATGAGGGTTCATCCGAGTGAAGTCCCTTAGACGATATGTGGTGGTAGAGACTTCTAGATTGGCTCGGGGTGCAACCTCCCGATTAGTGTAAGATCCCAAAAGTTTCTAAGTTACGCCCTAGCAATTCTTAAATTTTCGTATAAGGTCATACTTAGTGACTCTTAATTTTCTTAGGTTTTAAGGTAAATTTCTTATTGTGCGAACGATTTTTAATATCAATTAAGGTCATTAGAAAAACCTTGCACAGAGTTGAATGTTTCCTTACCAATTAAGTTTAGAAATAAGATTTATTTAGGTAATCTGCAAACGACCATATCTCTTAGAATATTAAGAGTTACGTGAGCCATGACCTATTATATAAAAGATATTTGAATCCTCTTTCCAATGCCACCAATTTCGCATCAATTTAATTTCTGAGTAAAAAGTTATGACCATTTTAGTGAATAGTACGGTGCGGTCCCGTTTTGGCCGCGGGAAAATAGTAATTAAGGTAATTTCCTCTCCTTTTCCCACTTGGAAAACCTACATAAAACGGGTTTCACAAGTCCTATAAAGTCTTACATAATCCTAATTCCATCTTTAAATTCATCATTCTCTTCTCTCTCAAACCCTAAGGCAAAACCTCAAGAAAAAAAATCAAAGTAGAAGACTCAATTCAAGAAAATTCAAGATTTGTCAAGATTCTTTAAACAAGGGTAAGGTTGAAGACAGGATTGAAGTTCTTCATTGATTTCTTCACCAAATTTAGTGGATTTTGTCCAATAAAGGTATACGGCTTTTGATCCTTGAAACTCGTTTCATCAACGAGCCCAACTTTCAAAGATGTTTTCTAAAGTTTTCAAAAGATGAATTGACTTTTCATGATCTACCATGGGTTCTTGCATTAAAAGTTTTAAATCATTGTTTAGTGATTGAATTGTGGTTATTAATATGATTTTAACTCAATTAACCTATGAACCCATGAAATTGATGAACCCTAGATTTTGACTAACTTATGAGTTACTTGATATTGGTCTAATGTTTATGAATTAATGTGTAGTTTATGGGCTTTCTAATGATGTAAGAATTGTATTCAATTGATGTCTAATTGATCTTAGATTGTTAAATATATATTGAATTGACCTAGTTTCATCTAGTATTATGATTTATACTTTGAATTGATGTTCATGGCCATGGGTAAGGGCCTTATGGTATTGAATTGGATGATTTAGACATGGGTTGAAGTGGTGAGAATGGATTGGTGGTACTCTGCCCTAATTCTCTTTATTTTATGTTAATTAGACTTCAATTATGTTGTGATTGGTATGGTCCAATTATGGTGGCGGTGTTATGTGATTGATGTGGCCTTGTCGGCGTTATTTTAAGTATATTGATTATCATGGCCTTGTTGTCACTACTTGAAGTATTATGATGATTTGTGTAATTGATTATGTGAAGTATGATTATATCTATCTACATGCTAGTAATGTGAAAGTATGTGTTCTTCTATGGATATTAGGTGATCATGTTGGATTATGACTATATGTAAGTGTGTAGTCTTAAAGTTGATATATGATTATTCCTACTTGACTATATGAGTATATGATGGTTATATTGATAATATTATAGTAACGTATAGGATGACATAAAGATGATAAGGGTCATTCCTAAGTGCTTCAAAGAATGATATGTTATATGTGCTAATGTGAATTAATGATGTGTCTTGTTTTGGTAGATTATGTACCTTACTTGATACATGTATATGATGAATATGAACATCTTGACTTAGTAGGCTTAGGCACCTTTGTCTTGTATGTGCATGGATGAATGTTTAATGAAAGTCTAGGATCGGTAGACCTAAGATGGTGCCCTTCTAAGCATGACTAATATGTGGAATCTTCTATATAGGAAGAAGGTTAAGAATGAGCTATCCTTATAGACCACTGAATGGCAGACCTAGTGGACCCATCTTTGGTAGGTGCATTACAACTAGGTAATGAATAAGAGATGGTATCTTTTCATATGTCCCTTATATTAAACTTACTCTATGAGAACAAAGGCTACACCAAGTGAATATGTTATGGTTTGTAGCTCTACTTAAGAAGGAGACTAGAGTATAATGTACCTCTACTTGTGAATGAGACTAGAGTATATAAAAGACCTTGATATTCCTTAACCATGTGCCTACATGGGATGTGTCTTAGTTCTAACCTTCGCAAGTAGAACACCCTCCATCGAAGTAGGTTTATGACTTCGGATTCCATGCCTAGCTAGTATGGTCTATGTCGGTTATTGCCTATTCTCATCATGTGGGATACATGCTAGTGTTGGATAAGTTGTAGGAAGTTTAGGTAGTGGAATGGGCGCTATCTAGACATTGCACGACTATACTTTGAAGATATTAGTATGTGAGTCCCTAGGTCTTTCCAAGACCATTATGTGAAGTCTATAATGAATGAAATGTCTTTTAATTGACTTAATGAACGATCACGACTTTATCTAAGGTATGATGAATAGAATGTGCTCTATCTAGGGGTAGCTTTGAGGGTTGCTTAGGTAAGATTGAAGAGGGTGTATGGGCGGTCTCTTCTTGTCCTACTTAGGTGAATCTTAGAGTGACCTTAGGTGGGGAGTTAATGAAAGGAAAAGGGAACAATCTTATCTTAGGTAGTCTTAAGGATCATTCAGGTGTGCTTAGAGAGGGTGTATGGGCGGTCTATCTTAGTCTCACTTAAGTGAGTCTTAGGATTACTTTTGGTGAGAAAGATGTAAGCTAAAAGGGGTTACTGTGAAGTGGAACTTAGTTCACTGTAATGTTCTTCAATATTTGATTAAATGCTTATGTGATATCTTATATGTTTCTAAGGTGTTAAATGTTTTTCTTATGCTTATGCTATGATGTTTTAATCAAAAAGAGCATGCTTTATATAAATGTCCATTTATCATGATTTTATGCATTACGTCATACTTAGTACAAGTGTTTCTACTAATTCCATACATTTTGTCTATTTCAAAAGGTGTAGGTGGCGTATGAGAGGAGTCTCAAAGTTGAAGCTTGGACTAGTGTTCATTCAAGTAGAGAGTTGGTATGTCCTCACTAGATTCGAGGACATCTTGATGTTTAGTTTTCCTTATTGAAAAGTATTGTAATAGATTTAGCTATTTTCTATATGTTGAAGTATGGGTCGTGTCCCAATATATTCCTATGTCTAAGATGGCGACTTTGAGATTTAGCCTTTCATTATGTTTTTCCATAAAAGAGATGTTTTGAAGTATTTTTATTTCATATGAAAAGTTTTAATTCCGCACTACCTTTCATACATGTATGCAATGAATGGTACAAAAGGGATTGTCTTAGACCTCCGAGAGGTCGACGATGCCGGTCGTAATCCAAGATTGCACCCTAATTTCTAGGGTGTGGTTTCGAGATATGACAATTAGCTTGGGCTGTCATAGCTTGAGCTTGAAGATTAGCGGTTTGAGATTGAGTGGTAATGGCTTGGGCCATTTGGAGAAGGGCAGCCCTTACCTCACCCTCCGTCAAAGGCGGAGGATTGGCCGGAACTTGTTCAACATTAACTTCCTCTTCAAGTGGATGATCTTGATCAACATGGGGAGGATCTCTCGCATTAGCAACCTCCTCCTCAAGCCTTCGAGCCAGATTCCTCTGAGTATTCATTGCCTATAACCAAAATACAAGGTTTGGGTGAAAGTACATAATAGTTACTCTAGAGGCACGACTTTGGATTTCCAAGAAAGAGAGAGATTCCTAAGCATCATATAGATTTCTATTAATAAGTCTGGCGCGCTTCACAATTATGAGTACGAATCTACATAGATGTTGTTGAGAGAGACATCCTTATCTAGGATAATTAACCTCATGCTCTGATACCAAGTTTGTCACACCCAAGTTTACCCCCTAGACGAAACCGGCGTCGGCGTCCTCTTTGAGGACTAAGACTAGCCCCTTAGTTTTCATCATTTCATTCACAAGTCAAAAATACGGAAGAATTTAAAACTTTTAACTATATCTAATTAGAGATTTACATAGACCTCTACATACACATAATAATATTATTATCGATTATACATAGACCCTTTGTATAAGATGATTACTTAGTCTTCTACTTTTATTTCACATACATATAAGATAGAAATAGAGTCATAAAATCCGTCTCATCTCATAACCATCTAGAATGACAATATCAACTTGGGCATAGCCCTACAACAATAAAAGTAAGCCACATATAGGCTTTATACAACTTGTTCTCAAATGAAAGATAGAGTAAACATAGTGTCTTAATATCTAAGCAAATCCGTAGCTAGAATATTGGCATCGTCCTCGGCCAAATGAGGACCTACCACTTGGATGAGACAGAATATCCAAGCCTCCTTTTAGATCGCCTCGAAGGCAGCCTCAACGACCGGAACCTAAAATGTTTGGAAAAAGGGGAGAAAATCGGGTTAGTTTGCCACATGTACTAAGTATGAGATCATATGCACATATAACAACCAAACATGCTAAAAGGGGATATTTAGTCAAAATCATGTCATTTTACCTCTTTAAGGACTTATGCACAATCAACAAACTATACTAACCATTTATACATGTTCAACAAATCAAACAAGCTATATGCATATCAACATACTTGAACCCATAATCTCATATAACTCTATCACCAAGTAATAACATCACAAGCATGAATAAGAGTTCATCATGTAAATAGCAAAGCAAGACAACTAATCATAAATCCTCATAAAGGCAACAAGTGCAATGAACAAGCAAAGCCCCATAACCTTACTCAATCAAGTAACCCATCAAGAACCATAAATAGTAACTCACTTCACATAACATATTCTTCAATTACACGTAAGTTCATACTCTAGCAATAAAGACCAATTGCATGTTCATAAGCATCATAATCATCATATAAGATCATTTACATTTATCATCATTTACATACATAATATTAACCTTCAAAGCTCCTATCAAGGCAAACTAGTGCAAGGCATAGGTAGAGTCCCATACCCCTACCTAAGCTAAGTCAAACCCCTCAAGTAACCTTAGTTAGTTTATACCTCATTACTTAATTTTAGTTTAGGGAAACACTTGCCTTAACCGACATAGACCACATGAGATAATGTGTAATCCGGTGTTGTAAAACCTTACACCGATAGAAGGTGGTCTACCGGCCAAAGTAAAACCAAACATAAACGTAGCTTTCTAGGTGGATCCACTAGCTAGTCTTCCTATGGGGGCAACATAGTTCAAGAACTAAGAGATAGGTATTTCCCTATGCATACCACTTGTTAATTGGGGCCTCATCTCATGGGAATCAATGAAATGAGTATCCCTCAAAGGGGAGTCAACATCACATATAGAACTATAGGGTAACACTTCCTCTGTTGGGAAGCCATCACCTCCCATTGTCAAGTTCACTCGGTGCTAAGCTAAGTCCCTTATTGAAATTTCTTTAATCTTTATTTGTCAATAATAACTTAGTTTAGGTCATAGGGTCTAGCCCTTGTATAATCATCAGCTCAATAGGAATTGCATGAGTATAATCCTTTCATCACAATCCACATAAGTAAGGTTAACACATTACATACTCTTCCATAATAAGGCATATTGGTTATCACCATCATCCTTATAACTTTACATCTTAATCTACCTCAAAAACATAAGCAAGACATTTCAATTCATTATCATACCACCCTACCAATCCTAAATACGGCATACTTTAACACAATCATCATGACTAAATCACAATTAATCATAATTCAAGAAAAGTATAGGGATCACAAGACTTATCAAGTCTCCTTCACAATTCATCATCAAGGTCTTACCATCATCTCTTAGTTCAACTCAATTAGGTCATCAAGTCACCACAATTCAATAACCAATATAATCAAAATGCTAAAAGAATCACTACATCACAATTTGCCAATAGATCAAAGCTTAGGATTAAGTCAAGTCATCATACCCTAGATCAATTCTCAAGAACTAGCATGAAAGAATATTCATCATCCTAATTCATTCATGATTATCATAACAACATCATCTAGTTGTAATTCAACCCTTAATCAGCTCAATTGAATGAACATTATACAATATAAGTCAAGATCACAACCTAGGGTTAGGGACTTAGGATCATGTTCTTCTATTTAAGCAAGACCGTCAACAATTACCATAAGCAAGTTAAAATAAATGTTAATCTATTCAATACAACCTAAAGAAAACATCAAAAACTCAATTGATAACTTCAAATTCGTAATTGAAGGAAACCCATTTGAAAACTCTAGATTTGAAAACACTTTGAATGAACCCTTTGAGGAAAGAGGTCTCAAAGGTGAAGAGATCCCATACCTTAACATTTTGACAAAGATTTAAAGATAATCCTTCCCTTTCAGTCCCCCAAAGTCCTTCCTTAGCTTAGTCTTCAATGGTGTCTTCCAATAGAGTGGGAAAGTAGAGAGAAGGAAGAGAGTTTATTTTGTGAGTTGTGTTTAGACTAATGAGGGTTAGGGTCCTTATATTAGGGGTTAAATTAGTTAATTAATCTTCCATAATCCCCTAACTAACCACCAAAACCCTTACTTAATTAATTTGAGCAGTAAAATAGACTCTCACAGACGAAACCCCGTCGACAGGCCGTCTCTGAGTCAACGACTGGTCCTCCCTCCGTCCTGCACACCGTCGTCTTGGTAAGAGACTTGTGCAGGCGAGGCTTTTCCATTTTTGTATAAATGTGGGACGACGTCTGGCATCGACTCCCCTTCGATCCACACACGAGTCGTTCCTTGGCACTTGTGGTTTGCAACACTGCCCAGGCAGTTTGTCACCAACGGGCAAGGGTCCTCCTCAAGTTCCCTTGGTTGGTCCTTGGGGAGTCGTACCCAGACGTTTTGAACATGAAACAACTTAAACACCTATTATCTACCCTTTCACCACTTTTAATGAATTTCCGACTCCTAAAAGCTAGTAAAATAGGCTAAGGCATGCTAGCACCTCTTTGAACCAACTTTTGAACATCATGGACGTTCTTAGACGTTTTGGTTTCTAAACTTCCTAAATGACCTATTTTCATTAAACTAACCTTAAAAACAGTGTCAAGACTTCATGACACCTATGCTTAGGCTTTATGACACGTCTTGGATTTCCGAAGTGTTACATGAGGTAAATCCATACCTACCTCTTTTGACTATTTTGTGTATATATTATTGGGTTTCGTTCTTAAATTGTTTTTTGATATTGCATTGTGGATATTTGAGCTTATGGATCCTTTCTCTAAATAGAAATGATTTTTGACCATTTTCAAAATTTTGCCACCTCTTGTGTATGATTGTGGTCGTTCATGTATAATTTTTTGTATCAATTATGATCAATACCGATGGCTTGAATAGTGATCTTAAGCGAACAAAAATGAAGTCGCTCCTACAATTAGGCCAAATGAAGTTGCACAAACAATATGTGGAATTTTTTTATCTCATTATGACTAGCAAATTATCGAATGTGTCTCTTTTGATTTATATTAAAGTAGAGACCCTCATAATAAAATAGGTATAACTAGAGCTTTTCTTGTGTTTCATGAGATAATAATTTAATAAAATAGTGTATTTTAGTGTTAGAGGTCAGCTTGTTAAGTTTGGAAGTCAAACGTCAAAGAACGAACAAGACGTTTGGAAACTAGCCTTATGTGCGGTAGTGTGTCCTTTTTTGTTGTGCATTATTTTAGGTGTTGTTTGGAGTCTAAAACTGGTGGGGATGACCGTAGTACCTAGACGTACATACCAAGGGTCAAAACGTTCGAGTACGACTCCCTGGGGACCAACCTAAGGGTCCCCAAGGAGGACTCAAACGTTGGACAAGGAAGCTGCCAAAGGCAGCGTGCAGCACCAAGATGTGGAGGCCAACTCTCGTCGTGTGCCCGACACTCAAGCTGCCTGTGGGTCACGTGACTGGCACGAGGCTCACTGCCTCAAAAATATTGAGAGGAAAAATCAGGAGCTGCCTCCACGACGTGCAGCCACTTTCGAGAGTTGGTCGCATTGGTTTTAAGTAAAATTATACTTCGGAAAAGGGTCCAGTTATTATAGGGGCCTTTTGGGAACTTTTGAGATTATTTGTTAGAGGTTTTAGGTCACTTTAAACCCCGATTCACCCATCAACTCAAACCCTCAAGTTCAATACAAAAACTCTCCAAAACCCTTTCTCCAAAACCTCCATTTTCAAGAAGCTTCAAGCTCCAAGGAAGAATACCAAATCCTTCAAGTTTCTTCACCAAATATCGTGGGTTTCTTCATATTAAGGTATGGTAGTTCATCCTTTAACCTTCTTTCATTCAAGGAACCATTCCAAATACTTTTCAAAAAGGGTTTCAAACTCCAAATTCTTCTATCTTTGACTCTAAGAGTGGGTCTTTGTATGAAAACATTTTAATGATTAAATATGTTGTTTCGTTCTTATTGAAGTGATATTGAGGGGTATGGTCCACCTTGTGTGGCGGTATTTATTTGAAGTATATGAGTATTCATGTGTATTGTGATTATGCCCTTGAAGGCATAGTTGTGAAGTGAAGTGATGACTATAATGTATATGCGTGTTATGTCTTAGGAAGTTGAAATGTGTATCTTGAAGATGTTATGTATAAATGAAGTATATGTATACGTGAAGCATGCTTGTGTGAATTGTGATGAATGTAAGTATGAGCCTATTATAAGTCAATCTTATGAATATGGTGATTATGTGAAAGGTGGTCTCACATGTACTCACGCACACACTTTCAATGTATCGATGAAGTTTATGAATGAAAATAGGGGATTGTAGGGTTGACACTGTTCTGGCGTAGAAGAAGTGCTAGACTATTCCCTACTATTCTTGAAGAACTCTAGTAATGAAGAGGGAAATTTTTGGGTGAACATTCTTTGTGAGTTGAAATGAAGTGTTTAGTAGCAACCTCACTATTCCCAAGAGCTTTCTAAGATAGGTTCGAGGATGGATACCCATCGTGAGTTGAGATGTGGTATTCAAAAGTAACCTCTAGGGATAAGTACACTTTGTTAGTTGAGATATGGTGGTAAATATCTATCCCTTAACCTATAGTTATTGAATGTTTAAGACTCATTGGGGGAGTTATGCTTAGAACCGAGAGGATTTGAAGAAGGGGTGGGTACACTTCGTGAGTAGAGATGTTGTATCCAATGTACCTCTTGAGATGGGTGCTCCTCGTTAGTAGAGAATGAGTTACGTAGAAGCAATCTCCTTATCCCTTAACTATGCACCCGCACACGTGAAGCTATTGGAAAATCCATGTAAAGGCTAAAGAGAATGTCCCTACCTTAGACAAGTGGGGATCCCTCCTCCGGTAGGGGTTAATACCTGGATTCCATGTCTAGATCTCATGGTCTATGTCAGTAAAAGCTAGCCCCCACAAATGAATATAATGAACTAAGTCTTCTAAAGGGTGTACTACTTAGGGTAGGTGGTGGAATGGGATGTTATCTATACATTGCACGAGTAAGCATTTGGAAGGAGTCTTGGTGTGTCCTAATATGATATGAATCAATGGTCATTATATGATGTTAATGAAGTAACGAGACTTTATGTGTAATGTTAAAGAAGCATGTTGATATTATGTCTTTTCTAATGAAATCTATGTAAAGAATGAATGTGATGTGCCTAGTCTAGGATGATTTCTAAGGAGCATTAAGGTGGGAGTAGTAGTATGGTATGCTACTTTCACATTTCACTAAGTGTAACTTGGGGGTTATCTTTGAGGATGGTCTTTATGTGAAGTTCGTAAATGCATATAGGTTCTTCTAGCATCTTAGTGATGAATGTTGACTTGTGAAATGAAATGAAGTACGCTTATCTTTGGTAGTCTTAAAGATCACATATGTCACGCCTCAAAACCCATTAAGACGGACAGGCACCCGATGCCCTAAAGGCCCGAGAGAACCAACCTGCAACCTGTTCTTATGAGCATATACTATAACAATTGAGACAAGTTAACTTAGGATGCAGCGATACAAAACAACGTAAGTAGATCCAAAATTTATGTACAATACTTGGCCGTCGTGGCCACAATCCTTAAGACACAACTGAACCATGTAGATACGTCTACAAAGCCTCTAAAAGATAGAAGACTAGAGTAGGTCGGGACAGACCCTGCCTTACCCTTAACTACGATACAATACCAAACGAATTTACCAAGGACTTAATAAAGCTCCGAATCAACTTGGAGCTCACCAAAAGTAGCAGAATTTCGAGTGCTCCTACTGAGGAGGTCTACTAGCTGGAGTACCTCAGCCTGCAGCATGAAATGCAGCATCCCCAATACGGGACGTCAGTACGAAAAATGTACTGAATATGTAAGGCAAATAGTATATGTAATACAAGGCTCAAATGAAATCAAGTAGCAACATATGAGTGCATAGATTAGGAGAGAAGACCACCTTTGCTTACTCTTGTGGGATCAAGTAAGCTACATTCTTTTCTTTACCTTTTTCTATGTTATAATCTTTGTTGGGCATGTGATACAAGTGACCAGCTGATCAGTGGTAGAAGAGGATGACCCATGCTAGGTGTATTAACCCCTGGTATGCGGTCCTCATAATTACACAACTTGGGATCGGCCCATGCTAGGCTTTCGCCCCTGAGCTGCCACCCTTCTATACCAATAGGGATCGGCCCATGCTAGGCTTTCGCCCCTGAGCTGCCACCCTTAATTATATAGATTTCTTCACTTAGATTCTTTAATCTTTGAGATTATTGTTAATCAGTTCATAACTCTTTTGAGATGTTATTTTGGTTAATCGCAACACTTTGAGATGTTGATTTGGTGGTCATAATCATCTTGGAGATATGAAACTACGGAACAGTAGTGGAATACATGAAAACAATACTTTGAGGCAGTAACAATGACATAAGGAGCTATGAAACATCAACACCTTACTTTAAGACCTTAAAGGCACAATTGACTTCAATTGGCTTAGGAGAAGGATTCATCAAACTTTCTTTTGCAAATACCATTTCTATAACAGCACAAGGGGAAATTACACAAGTATAGAGTAGTGAACATATAATGAAGTAGTTCCATGTACTTGGAATGGGGAAAGAAATATTGTTAGCTATTTGGAGATAGTACGCTGCCACCATGCTTTCTTTTCTAGAAATAGAACTTATGAGAATCACTTCATTGATATTAATTGCAGGTGGCAGATTTCATGCCAAAAGGATATAGAATCGAATAGCCTTACATACCTTATATTTATGACCAATACCACTATCACAATTCAGCCTTCCTTATTGGGTGCTAATCTACAACATAAGTCATGATTAAGCTAACATCAGCAGCTAATCACAATAAGGTTCTCCAAAACAGTAGCTAAAAATATTTGATGGAAATCAGGCCCATACAACCCTTACATAAATGGTGAACCACCACACCCTTCCTCTACACATTAAAACAACTTCAAACATCATTTCCAGAGATACCCAAACAGCCCTCAACAACAATATTCATAAGGCAGCCACTAACAATCTCAAATCTTTCAGCATAATAGGAGAATATTGACTCAAAGATTTATCACAATCCATGAATTCTTGATAATCATATACAAAATTCTCCACTCCAAACATTATCAAAGAGAGGAAAACAAATGGGTTGAAGTCTTACCTTAATTCTGAAAATTTATCCTCTAAACTTGTACTTCAAGAATTCAAACTCTCCTTCAAACTCTTACTTGAAAAATTAGACAGCACTCAAGAACTCTAAGGTGTTTTAGGGCTGCTAATTGAAGCCAAGAGAGACCAAGAAAGAACTTAGGAAATCTGAAATTTTTGCAAGTTCAAAATGGAGAATAAGACTTGATCCTTATCCTTTGAAAAAGGAGGTGTTATGGCCGACACTCTTGACCAATTTTGGGCCATATAATGTCAAGTAGGTGCCCCACCTGCTTGTCCTTTTAACTTGGGCCCTTTTGGACTTAATATTATTGGACCTTGGCTGTCCATTTTTTTCCTTTGTTCTTTTAATCAGCTTGGGACAGATTAGTGCAAGTAGGTGGTACACACTTGGCCCAATAACATGGTAAAACAAATCTTAGGAGGTCATGTACTTACTTAGTTTCACTTGGGCTTTATCCATAATGGCCAATTGGCAGATTTGGCTGTTGGGCCTTCTTTCATTCACATTTTCTTTAATAGGTTTGGGCTTCAAATGAGCCCCTAAATATAAGCCTAAATCTGGTCAATCAAACTTGGGCCCTTTAACTATAATATAGATCAAGTAGGTGATGCAGCTGCTAGCTCAATTACCACTTTACTATAATTACTTAAATACTTTCCATCGGAGTTAACTTGCAATACATATGCTAAAATGTGCAAGGCATTACATCACCTTCCAAGCTAGTTTAAACCAACACTAATCATGTAAGAAACATGATCCCTCACCTATACTATAAGTCTATGTCAACTATAACATAAATAGAACTACCACATACAAAAATACAGGTCGTTACAACATAGGTGTGTATTGAAGAGGTTTTATGGGCGATCTCATAATGTCTTACCTAGGTGAGTCTTAGGATAACTTGGGATACGAAGAAGCCTTTATGATATTGTAACGCTCCTAAAATGAATTAGGTTGACCTAGAGCTTCCTTTGCGTATCATGAGTTAAGTTTTTGCTAAAAGGGTTAATAATGATGTTTTGAGGAAGTGTCTAAATTTTTGTGATATTTGGAGGTCAAACGTCCAAGAACTTCAATGACGTTCGGAAGATTTTCCTTAGAAAGTGCTTGTATGTCTTAGCATGGTTTAGCAAGTTTTGCGTGTTTGTTTTAGTTGAAATTGATGGTGGAGGTTCCTAAGACCTAGACGACTATGTATAGGGGTTCAACGTCTGGATACAACTCCACTTAGGTCACACGAGTTGTCCTAAGAGAGGACCCAAGAATTGACATCAAAGCTGCAAAGACATGCCCAAACGACGCCCTAGAATCAACGGACCCTAGTATTGTTGAAGGGCAATCATTGGGGGGAATAGGTCCACCCTTAGTCGTGGGAGCTTAACCCCCTTATGGCCAGCCTCAGTGTAAAGCTGGCACGTTTGTCCACCAAAGGTTGGGGTGTTTTGTAAATTCACCCCAAGACTTTTACGAACCTAGGATGATAATTTTAGGTTTTTAAAAGTATATTAATTTAGTTTTAAGTCCTAGACCTACAAGACCCATCATTTCAAATATTCAAAACCCTCTCTCGAGAACGAACTCTCCCAAAACCCCATAGAAGTTTGGACTCAAGGAAGGTCTTGGAGTGCGGGTTGTGGTAGATTTCATCATACAAAATTAGTGGGCTTCATCTCATTGAGGTATGGTAGTAATCCTTGAACCTTCCTTAATTAAAGGAGCCATTTCTAATTTATTTAAAAAAAGGGTTCCAAACTTCAAAGTTCTTTATTCCTTGACTCTAAGTATGGGTCTTCGTATAAAAATATTTTAATGATTAAAATGTGTTGTTCTAAGTGTTATATGCTAATTTTAATGTCAAACCCCATTGAAACCATGTTTATGCTTTTTATCAACTTTTGGCTTAAGAAATGGATTTAATGAGCATGATTAGCAAATGTTAGGATTATGGTTTCTTGATGGTTATAATATAGTTTAGTTACTGCCTTAATGGCTATTTTATGATGAATTGTTGGGTAAATTATGAATAGGTGCTTAAAGCTTGGATTAATGGTAAGTTAGTTACATTGATTACCTCTTATTATGAAATGCTCTTCAGTGGTATGGTCCACCTTTGGCGGCGTTGTTTATTTGAAGTATTTGAATGTGAATTTACATATGTATTGTGAATACCACGAAGGCATATTATGTGAAGTAAGATGATAATGATGTTGTTCTTGTTGATGTGTTTTATGAATCTTGTTATGTGAATTATGCTAGAGATTATGTCTAAGTGAATCATATGTTTATGTGAAGCATGTTAAAGTGTGTAATATGATGAATGAAGCTAAAGAATGTGAATGAAAATGGGAGTCTTGGGGGGGACACTCTTCGTTAGCTGAGATGAAGTGTTTAGTAGCAACATTACTATCTCCCAAGAGCTTTCTAAGATATGTTGAGGGATGGATACACTTCGCGAGTTGAGATGTGGTGTCTAATAAGTTATTCTTTATCCTTTACTAATGAATGTTTATGACTTAGTGGTGAGTTATGCTTCGCACCGAGAGGATATGAAGAAGAGGTGGTTACACTTCGTGAGTTGAGATGTTGTACCCAATGTACCTCTTAAGATGAGTACTCCTTGTTAGTAGAGAATTAGTTACTTGGTAGCAATTTCCTTATCCCTTAACTATGTGCCCACATAGGTGTAGCTATTGGAAAAACAATGTAAAGGCTATGTGAATGACCCTACCCTAGGAAAGTGGGGATACCTCATCCGATATGGGTAAAAATTGAAATTTAATGTCTAGCTCTCATGGTCTATGTCGGTTAAAGATAACTTTCCACAAAAGAATGTAATGAACTAAGTCTCCTAAAGAGTGTACTACTTAGGATAGTGGTGGTATGGGTCACTATTTACCCAGTGCACAAGTAGATACTTGAAAGGGGAGTCTTGATGCGTCTTTGTCTTTAATGTATGAATGTGTGATAATGTAATGAAATGAAGTTATGTGACTTAACATGTAATGTTAAGAAAGTATGTTAAAGTCATGTCTTGTATAATGAAGTTTATGAATGGTAAATGTGGTGTACCTAACCTAATGCAATCCTCATGGAGCACAAAGCGGGAGTAGTAGTATGGGATTCTATTCTAACATTGCACTTTGTGTAACTTGCAAGCTCACTTGGGGTAAGGGCACCTATATGAAGTTCTAAATGCAAGTATGTTTCTCTAATTTTTAGTTATAGGAGTGTGGACTTGTTACCCGTGCGAAGTCAGCCTATCATGGGCATCCTTGAGGATCACTTAGGTGCGTATTCAAGGAATTATATGGGAGGTTCCTTCATGTCTACCTTTGTGAGTCTTAGGATAACCTTTGTTAGGGAAACTTCTAGGGAAATGAGTTGACTATGAAGTTATATGAGTTCACTTTAATTCTATTGAGTTTACTGTACAGGGACTCCTTGTGTTTAAATCTTGAAAACCCTTTCCTATGTGCTAAATGATAACGTAAGTGCTATTTCACTTCTATATTCATGAAAGATTTACTTAATTGGCATAAAATCTTATTTCTACTAAAACGTCACTTTTTGCATGTTTTTGCATATGCCATACTTAGTGCATTGTTTGTACTAACCCCATACTTTTCTATACTTTATAAGTATAGGTTGGAGGCAAACGGAAGGCTAGAAGGGAAGTCTGGGAATCGACTCTCTCAAGACTAAGTATGTCCTAATATATTCGAGGGCATAGTTCTATTTATTTAGTTTCTACAATTAAGACTTATTATGTATTTTCAATTAATGTAAATGGTTGTGTCCCTAATATATTTAAGTCGTGTCTTTAAGATGTCTTGTGAAGACGAGACTAATCTTTAGTATTTATTAAAGACGTTTTGTTATTATTGTTAATTTCTTGAAAAGTTTTAATTCCACACTACTTTTCCTCTCTTATGTAATGAATGATAGCAAATGGCTAGTACAAGACCTCTGAAAGGTCAAGTACGCAATTGTCCGACCTAAGGGTTTCCCTAAATTCTAGGGGGTACTTTCAGAAAGTGACAAGCTTAGTACCACAGCATAAGTTTATGGGAAATAATTTAGGGTCTAAAGTCTCACATGCCACGTCTAGTATAGTCTTGTTCATCGGTGTGAGTAGCGACACACCCATGAGTGAGAGGCTATAAGAAGACAGAAGTTTCACTTTCTTCATTATTCTAATGTCTTGACTTAGAGTTGAGTTTTATAAGATGTATTTCTCAACCTCTTCCCTTTTTGTTTATAAGACATGAATAAAAGGAGGACAACCGCTAGAAGGGAGGAGGGAGGAGTATCTAATGAGCGGATCCCTCCCCGTGGTGAGAAAGTCCCTATAGTTGGGCTAGAGGATGTGAATGAGGCGGTTCCCCCTTCGAAACCTCAAGGACCCCAAGTGCCCCAAATGCCCCATATGCCCCAAGATCCTCAAGGTCCCTTTGTTGAAGGGGATATGACTAATGCGGAGCTAAGGGTTGCTCTTATTGATTTGAGCCAACTCATGACGACTCAAGCTCAAGTCGTCGCAAATCATTTGGTTGCCCAAGCTAACGAAGGAGGTGGACCTCAACCCAATGTAAGTTGTAACGGCCTGTATTTTTGTATGTGGTAGTTCTATTCATGTTATACTTGACTTATACTTATAGTGTAGGTGAGGGATCATGTTTCACACATGATTAGTGTTGGTTTAAACTAGCTTGGAAGGTGATGTAATGCCTTGCACGTTTTAGCATATGTATTGCAAGTTAACTCCGATGGAAAGTATTTAAGTAATTATAGTAAGGTGGTAATTGAGCTAGCAGCTGCATCACCTACTTGATTTATATTATAGTTAAAGGGCCCAAGTTTGATTGACCAGATGTAGGCTTATATTTAGGGGCTCATTTGAAGCCCAAACCTATTAAAGAAAATGTGAATGAAAGAAGGCCCAACAGCCAAATCTGCCAATTGGCCATTATGGATAAAGCCCAAGTGAAACTAAGTAAGTACATGACCTCCTAAGATTTGTTTTACCATGTTATTGGGCCAAGTGTGTACCACCTACTTGCATTAATCTGTCCCAAGTGGAATAAAAGGACAAAGAGAAAATGGACAGCCAAGATCCAATAATATTAAGTCCAAAAAGGCCCAAGTTAAAAGGACAAGCAGGTGGGGCACCTACTTGACATTATATGGCCCAAAATTGGTCAAGAGTGTCGGCCATAACACCTCCTTTTTCAAAGGATAAGGATCAAGTCTTATTCTCCATTTTGAACTTGCAAAATTTCAGATTTCCTTCAGTTTCTTTCTTGGTCTCTCTTGGCTTCAATAAGCAGCCCTAAAACACCTTAGGGATTCTTGAGTGCTGTCTCATTTTCAAGTAAGAAGTTTGAAGGAGAGTTTGAATTCTTGAAGTACAAGTTTAGAGGATAAATTTCCAGAATTAAGGTAAGACTTCAACCCATTTGTTTTCCTCTCTTTGATCATGTTTGGATTGGAGAATTTTGTATATATTTATCAAGAATTCATGGATGATGATAAATCTTTGAGTCAATATTCTCCTATTATGCTGAAAGATTTGAGATTGATAGTGGCTGCCTTATGAATATTGTTGTTGAGGGCAGTTTGAGTATCTTGGAAGATGATGTATGAAGTTGTATTAATGTGT